>PNEQ01129216.1:41060-95821 GCA_003012365.1 Medauroidea extradentata
TTTGACGTCCTATAGTAACCAAATATACGTTTGGCACAAACAAATTGCGTTTAAATGAATAATTTGGTCGAGGGAAATAACTAAATTAGTTTGGAGGACTCCAAGCTTGGTCTTACCAACAAAATATTGTTTGGCTGAAGCAAACATCACCCAAACAAATATATTTAGTACAATGAAACAATTCTTTCTCTCAGTGTACCGCTGAAATTGCTTCTAACCAATAATCGTAAGTTCAACGGTAGAGTCACCAATCTCCTGTAAATGCCTTACACTGAACTGTTATCAAAGAAATGTTCGTACCCAATATTTATGTACCCTGAATTTTCGCGAAAAGAATTTTGCCCCACTTTGTTTCAGTGCCTTACGTTCACATCTGCAGTTCTGCTTCGTTGTCAGTGATTGGATATTTTAACTGTCTCGAGCCTTGGGAATCTATCAGCAAATCACAGACGTGAGGTGTTGCAGAGACTGTATTGTAATTGGCTCAGCCAAATGATATACGGCGCTACATATAGACACGCTGCCAATAATCATGAAGCAGAATTGCAGACGTGCACGTAAGGCACGGAAACAAAGTGGGGCAAAATTATTATCGCGGAAATCCAGGGTCCCCACCAATGATACGCTCAGATTGCATTTGGATATATACACGCCAGTGAAGTTTAGCCTACCACCAAATAATAACGCGAATCTTGCTTGCCTCTACTTACAGGTAGAGCCATGAACTTTTCGCGAAAAGAATTTTGCCCCAGTTTGTTTCAGTGCCTAATGTGCACATCTGTAGTTCTACTTCCTAGGCAGTGATTGGATGTTTTATCGCTTATGTGTCGTGTGGTTGTACGCACAAATTACTGACGTGTGGTGTTGCAGTAAACTTATCGTGATTGGCACAGTTAAATGAAAGACGTCACTTGACAAAGACACGTTGCCAATAACCATGAAAGAGAGCTGCAGATGTGCACACAAGGCACTAAACAAATTGGGGCAGAATTCTTTTCGTGAATATTTCGCGGGCATAATAATAGAACTCTAGTAATTTTAATAGAAGTATTGTTAAGATTTATAAATGTGAAATTCAACACGCGTGGTAATACCCAACATTAAACGCGAACAGACGTAACAAAGAACAGAACTGATGAATACACTGCTCCTATATACTGTTCACGATAAAGTAAGCTCTGCGTTAATTTTTCTTTCTAAACTTAAGAGGAGACAGCGAAGCGATAAGGTTCAGCTTGCCACACTAGATGGTAACAGCATCGCGCCAAACTGGCGTGCAATGTTTTCATACCACTCTTTCCTATGGGACTTAAAGCGGCGAACCTTAAATTTTATTTGTGGAAAGTTTGTAGTAAAGTCCAACGCATGCTTCCAATGCCGTGGTTTACGAATCCAGTTGGTATATTTCCAGTTACAGCCGTCTAAAAAAAACAGTTTGTAGCCATTTTGAGGGGCCCCAAAAACCTGTTTCTAGTACGCTTGTTGTATTTTTAAAATGTTAGAAGCATAGTTTTAACCGTGCTCTATTTTCGTATAAAAACGTATAGTAAATAAGTTTAACTGTTTCGCGTATAAATGAATAGGCGCGGCACCCTACAACTTACATCGTTCATGCGTCAGGTGCGTAGGCTTACTGGCCCCAATAATATTATGTTTTTGGATATTTAAAGTGCTGGGAAGTGCTCAGTTCCAAGTAAACAGACTGTACCAGACAGCGTGCAGACATCGTGTGTAAAGCGTGTACATATTCGATCGCTTGTAGAGTGACATTCAGTGTCATGTGAAGGACAGGCTAACGCTGGTATAAGGAGTTATATTTTTAGTGGCGTCAAAGTACTCTCATTTCTCATGGAAATCGTCACGGTCTAGGTATGCTAATATGTGAGCGAGATAAGAGCAGTACAACATGGCCGACTTCCGAACGTTAATCAAAAGCATTGTCGACAACACAATCGTCATGCATAATTCACGGGTTGCCTAAAGAAGGTTATAAATACGGGTGTTTTTCTTAACTCGTCCTGACCTACTTATAGCATGTCACCTTCAGTTCAGTTCTGTTAGTCTCCGTAGTCATGTTAGTATAATTCTTAAAGTTATACTGGACTTTGTTATTTTGCTCAGTTTGCTGTCAGCCAGTTGACTGGTGAGTTGAATCCTTCCTGTTTATTATGTCCTTAAGAATACGATGTGTTTATAGGCCGATAGTTTATCGCGTCAAGATTTCGCCCCACTTTGATTCAGTGTTTTACATTTTCATACTGCAGCTCTGCATCACAGAATATTTAGGAAAAACAGAAGTGAAATAGCCGATAGAACAGCGAACTCAGTCACACAAGCCAGCAGAATGGCTTCCCTAGCCAGCAACATGGCGGATATGCCTACGGTCAATCAGCGTAAGGCAGCTGCCCTGCTAGCCGGTAGCCAGGACAATAGCAGGGTGGCCACCCTCCTGGAAAACCTGGAATTATCAGGGAAATTGTGGTCACCTGGAAATATCAGGGAAATGTCAGGGAATTTTTGGTTCATCTGAGACATTGCGAGTAGTTTTCTTGCCTCGTTCTGTTTTGAGCTTCCACAAAAACCATAGGAATGAATATAATGGAGTTTTGAGAGCGTTATAACTTTTTTATCGAAAAAAAATTACCGTTATGCAGGTGTAATTATACTCCATTTAAGAGTTCGTAGTTATTTCTGCTGAATGTTTTGTCAAGTTCACTGACTGTAGTGTCAGAAAGGACGTAAAATATTTATCTTTATTGGGAAAAGTGTTGAATAAAATGTCGAAATGTTGTTTTCATGCTTCCAAAAATAAGGGAATTTTTTGGTTTTCTATCAGGGAAATCAGGGAAAAATCAGGGAATTTCCGTTGTTGCAATGAATGGCCACCCTGAATAGGAAACCGGACGTAACATGCAGAAACCAAACAGACACGAGGCTTGTATTAACAAACTCGGGCAGCCAATAAGCGGTGAAGTTAGCCTGTATTAAAAGAGCCGCCGCGTCATACCACGTCTGTATTACTATTTAGTCTGTGCCTGCTTCGTGGTTATTGGCAGCATGTCTAAGTGGAGAGGCGTGTGCCAACCACAACAACGTTACAGCGACACCACAGGTCTGTGATTTGCGAGTAGAAATATAAGACACTGAGAATTAAGACAATTTGTAGAATCACGTTTACTTCGCGTATGGATTCCAGGTCAGGTTGAATGTCAATAATATATACTTCACTACTCCTTCTGTGATTAGACAACACCTGTTATAACACATCTTTGATGACTGCAAGCCAGTCATAAATAAGGAAACAAGTCGTTGTGGTAACACGTGTGACGGTTACTAGTCAATGGATTTGGCCAGTGTGTGTATAGGTCTGAGAAGTCTACGTTGTTGCCAGATTAATACGCGAAATACTCGTGCCTCTAACCATTGCAATTGTAGGACACGAGGCAATGCTGCAGATGTGCAGGTGCCTCACGTATTAGTTCCTTATTCTTACTGGTTTGCAGCCGTCAAATGAGTGTCAAAACAGAAGTCGTCCAATCACAGAAGTGCCAGTGAGAAGCAATTTTGGCATCCAACCTGACATAAAATACATCCGCAAAACTTACTTATCTTAATTTATAATATGTCACAAAGTATCAACGATAGTTTTAAACGCTGTCGTAGTCAGTGGCGGCTCGTGGGTTGTTGCCAGGTGGGGCTGCAGATAGTCTTGGCTACTAGATGTGTTGTGACCACTCGGTGGTAAGGGGCACCTGCACATCAGCGTGTCAGTAATTGTAGAGTCAACCAGCGCACAGCCCTGTACAGCTCTTAGCAACTGCAGTCCTGCCTGGCAACAACCCACGAGCCGCCACTGGTCGCAGTAACAGTTTCGAAGAAGTATATTTGCTAAAAAATTTTAGAAGCTAAAGTCCCAAATTCGCGTGAAGAGTTAATGCGAGTGCAAATATTTCACTGGCCTTGAAAAATGCGTCTGGTGTTGTATGTCGTAAATAGGGCAGGTAGTTTCGGCGAATATGATTTCTGTGGAATCTTGTTTCAATGTCTTGGGTGTTTAAGTGCGATAAACTCATAATTTTATATCTTTATGACATATAGTTAGTTTTGTAGACGATACTTGTGAGTACAGTTTCCTCTTATGAAACAATTTTAGCTTTCATAGTTTTCTTATAACGGCGCGTCAAAGTCAAAATTGGCATGTTCTGCTGCCATGCAAATAGTGAAAACCAATTTACTTACGTAAGGGAAATAATTCACAGTGAAATAACTAACATGCCACGGGCAACGTAATAAAATATTTTTAAACAATCCCGTGAGCAATTTTTGTATTTATAAAAATTGCTGAATTTTCAAATTTTTTCTGTAGTTTTGCGATTTTGTTAAAATTTCAAAATATTGTGTCATGGTCTTTTAAATACTTTATTGAATAGTTCATGTGATGTAATATCACAGTGAATTATTTTATTCAAGTAGGTCAGTTGGTTTTCACTATTTGCATGGCAACAGAACAAGCAAATTTTGACTTTGGTGCAGCGTTATGAGAAAACTATGAGAGCTAAAACTGTATCGTAAGAAGAAACTGTACTCACAAGTATCGTCTACAAAACTAACAATATTTCATAAAGATATAAAATTATGATTTTATCGCACTCGAACACCCTTAAGAGGGCGTAGTACATAATTCAACACTAAAAGCATTAATCTATAACTGCACGTTTCTTGAAGCCAATTTGCGAAATTTAAACAATAGCAATCCTAGACAATAGTTTTAGCCACCGTTTTAAACATAATTGTTTCCAGTGTTACGAACTTCTGAAGCACAATCTCTGACGCCGGAACCTCGTGCATTTAAATGCGGCGCAGATCACGCGTAACGAATTAGTAATTCTGGATAAATATTTACTCTTAAAGTTGGCAATTACCATTATCTAGGATTGTCATTGAGTATTTTATCCATATTGGCTTCGAAAAAAGCGTAGAAATCAGTCGAAGTTTTCAGCGTAAATTTATCTACCACGCACTCTTAACGTACATACCTGCAGCTCTGCTTCGTGGTAAACGTCGATCAACCCGCGAAATTTTCGTGTGTCTAACCATAAGTGATTGGCGCTGTTGAGAGTTATTGTGTTGAGACATTTGTTTGTGTTGCAGGTATTTCCCGCCATGGAGGGTACACCACGCAGGTTACTTCTTACTGAAGTTAACGAGCACCTCATCTGTACGCTGTGCAAAGGCTACTACATCGACGCCACCACCATCGTCGAGTGCCTGCACTCTTGTGAGTACACCAATCCCTCTTATCTCTACTTAGACAAATAATATGTTCAGTAAACCTTTAAATAACACATCTCTTTACTCATAAGAGCAACTAAGGGGGGCACCAGGGCACGCCCCCCCCCCCCCAAATAAATAACCAACAAAGATCTTAAAATTACAATTCATTTAATATAGAATAATCAGTGATACTGTTACCAGTATACTATTCAATGTTTAGCAATGAAAACTGCTAAAATAGCACTATTTTGTACCTTGAAATCCGAAATTTTCCCGGGGGAGAACCCCCGGACCCGTCACTTGAAGATGTGGTGGGTGGTCCTTTATATTATTCGCAGGATAGCCATCCTTCCCCATCTGAAATTCATAAATTCTGACTACGTTACTGATTAAAGGTAGAGGTAGCTTGAGTATAACAGTATTCACAAAATTGTGCCCTCCCCAAATATCCATTCTAGTTGCGCCTATGTCTTTACTTACAGTACGTACCACCTTGCTCGGAAATATAGCAAGTTTAATGGTTAGGGACCGGAAAAATTCGCGATTTCTTTTACGCACACACTTGAATTCCAGTAACTATAAGTTCATTTCACTTTCGCAGCAGGTCGTTGAATTATTTGACGTCCCTTGGAAGTCTCTGAGCATGGCCGTCTTTAGTAGAAGGCCAGAGTCTTGAATGTGGCAACACTGCATCAGGGGCCTGCTGCTTGTCACTTCTTGGCCACTCTAGTCTCTGCAACGTGTATAGATGCAGCTTTAGTGGCGTGTACACGTCTACACTGACTAGGGCAGCCAATGAGCGACCGGCAGCAGGCCTCCGATGCAGCGTTGCACATTTAAGACTCCGGCCTTCTACTAAAGACGGCAATGCTCTGAGCCAATATTAAAAATATACTTAAACGTGCCCTATAGGCTACCACTGTGTCATAGCGAGCAGCTATTGGACAGCTGGTGTTTGCTTGAATACACATATATTCTTGGAGTCTAGCCTACATATCGGTGAACCCGCGAATTTTTCCAGTCTCTAACTATGGTTGGTGCCACTGATTTTTTGCAAAAAAATAATTTTGAACCATCTTGCTGTAGTGGCTAGGGACCCCATATATTGGTGTCGAGCGAATGTCTGGAATACCCAATCGTCGATAACATCTGAACTACTTATCATAATTCAATGGGACATTTTTGGCTTTATATATATATATATATATATATATATAAGTGGACATCTGTTTACGCAGCACTAGTTTGCTCTGTTTTCAAGTAAAAAAATATGGGCTTGAAGCCAAAATTTTTTTTAAAAAATTGCAAACTTTCATTTTTACACTTATCCACACACTGATATCCAGAGCTATGTATTAACATAGTTTCAAAAATTCTCGCATTTTAGGTTGAAAATAATTTTAACATCTATAAACGTCTGCACAATAGGTTTTGGATAGTGCTGTATAAAGAATAGTTTATTAATAAACTATATACTCGGCAAAAAAGTCCCAACGAATTATGATGAATTGTTCATATTCTTTTGAGTATTGAGTATTCCAGTCATTTGCTCGACATCTTACCATTCCGTACCACTTACCCGTCTATTACACAAGTAAGAAGTGTAGGCACGGAGTTTCGTCCGTATTCGTGATGTTACAGCATATTCGCGTACGTAACAGAGTGTGAGTGGGAAGATGGCCAGATGATGCAAATGCATAGTGGCACGGGACCTTAGACGAGCCTTTGCTGTTGACTATATTATTATATAAAAAGTTTATTCCACTAATCTTGCATTCAGACGGTGATGTGGAAATACATAATTTAATTTGTAACTGGGTGTGGTTTTTTTGGACACACGCCATTGTTAGTATCATTACATGTATTGTTACAGCGCAATGGAGTACGTCAAAAAATCACATCCAGTCGTGCACTGTCATTGCACAACTCTTTCAAAGATCATATTAATTTGTAACTTGACAAAGAAAGTGAATTTGGGATGGAAATCCCGCGAGCAGCCCTGCTGGTAAGACCCCGAAGCACTATAGTCAGTGGCGGCTCGAGGGTTGTTGGTAGGTAGGGCACAAGTTGCACAGAACTGCACATGCCGCCATATACCAATATCCATGAAATATACTGCCTACTTATTGCGTTGTGACCAATTAGTAATAAGTGGCACCTACATACCAGCTAGCTGTAGCGCACAAACTTATACTAGAGCCACGAACTTTTCGCGAAAAGAATTTTACCCCGCTATGTTTCATTGTCTTAAAAATTAGTTCCAACTAAGTTTTTTTTCTTTTGAAGCAGGGAAACGAAGAGGGTGATAAGTCGACTCCAATGCGTGCGTTCAACACCGCTTCGCCTCTCAGCGCAGAGCAATAAACTAGAGTGCAGTGTTTTCGTAGAAAATGTTTTTCAATACGACTTTAAGCGGTGACCATATTATTTTATTTATGGAAAGTATGAGGTAAAGTCCAACGCAGGTCGCCAACATTTTGTTTCACAATTACGGTTGGTAGTTTTACAGGTACAGCAATCTAAAAAAAGCCATGTTTACCACTTTTGAGAAGCTTGGTAATTACGTTTTAAAGAAGCTAGTGGTATTTTTTAAAACGTTAGAGACAAAGTTTTAAGTGTGTCTTCTTTATGTAGACGTACACATTGAAATCACGTTTAATAGTTACACGGGACAAACACTTTTCGTACCACGCTACATCACATCTCATGCGCCAGGTCCAACTAACTCTTAAGTTCTCATCTGCAGTTCTGCTTCATGGTCAATGATAGGATGTTTTAACTTCCGCGTGTCTTAGGATTCTACTAGCAAATCACAGACGTGTGTTGTTGCAGGAACCTTATTGTAGGGACCACAATTATTTGGTAAAATATTTCTGCAGCAGTTGGTTTCGGTGCCTCATGTGCACAGCTGCAGCTCTGTTTCGTGGTCAGTGATTGGCTACTTTAAACTGTTTGGTGGCTTAACGCTTTACTGCAAATCACGGACGTGTTGTATCGCAGTAACCTTATTCTGATTGGTGCAGTCAAATAAGAAACGTCTTTCAACAAAGACACGCTACCAATAACAATGAAGCATAGCTGCAGATGTGCACACGAGGCACTGAAACAAACTGCTGCAGAAATCTTTTCACCAAGAATGTCTTATTGACGTGTCATTGCAAAAGCCGAATGAGAGACGTCACTTCACAGAGACACGCCGCCAATAACAATGAAGCAGAGCGGCGGATGTGCACGCAAACCTCTGAAACAAACTAGGGAAAAATTCTTTTCGCGAAAAGTTCGTGGCCCTTTTTATACAGTTCTCTGCAACTTGTGCCTCAGCTGGCAACAACCTACGAGCCGCCATTGACTACAGTTTAAACATCAAATCACTGACCGTGAAGCAAAGCTGCAGATGAGCACAGAAGGCACTGAAACAAGCTGGTGCGAAAATATTTTCGCGAAAATGAGGTGCCCTTGCATGTATCGTAATCTTTAGTCAGAAAAATTCTGACTGAGAAAAGTTGATAGGTTAAATGCCAATTACTCCTATTAATGGAATTTATAAGCTCCGAACTCGTGTTTGGTCACCTAGCCCACGTGAACGTTGCGTGCTTGTTCCTCGGTCGTATTGTTTCGCTTTAGGCGCGCATCGACCTGAACACAAGAGAAAGAGAGCGTGTTTGCTAGAGAGCACACGCGACTAGAAATAAACTTTCAGCCTTGAGCGGAATCCTGGATTTCGTCACCGAGTCTATTTGAGGCGGCGCGGTTGCCGCCGTAACACATGGCCGGCTTTGATGTCATTACCAGGGAGCTACGAAAACCCCATTCACACCACCCCATCGAAGATATATGCGCTCCGGCTAGACTGCAAAGTCTCCTGCGCTGTCGAGTCAGCGTCATTTCTATGGACCACCGTTTTTCGCGAAAAGAATTTTGCCCTAGTTTGTTTCAGCATCTGCACATCTGCAGTTCTGTTTCATGGATATTGGCAGCCTGTCTGTGGCTATCATTTGACTGAGCCGATTACAATAACGTTCCAGCAGCAACACATGTCTGTGATTTGCGGGTAGAATTCCAAGGCTCGTGAGAGTTAAAATATCCAATCACTGACCACGAAGCAGAACTGCAGAGATGCACATTAGGCACCGAAACAAAGTGGGGCAAAATTATTTTCGCAAAAAAACAGTGGTACTAATCATTGTCAATATTTCTACTTGCGTTGATTACAAGTAGAGACGTTCAAAATTCGCGTAATTTTCTTACAGCAGTGTAGACTGGAAGCTGTTATATGTTTGCTCGACGTCTCTCATTGGCCGAAAATATCGTGGCCTACCGCAGAAGTTGCTTTTAGCCAATAATCTTAAGTTCAACGGCAGTCACCAATCTCCTGTAGAGGACTTATTTTATTTATTTATTTCGTTTTATAACGTCCAAATTCAACCTCAGGCTGGTTTACAGTTGGTACGTGGTTATAAACTATTAACACTGCTGAACAAATATTAATTATTAATATTACAATAATATGACACAAACACTGCACGAAACTTATACTTGTAAGCATTACAAGGTTTAAAATATAAATGTAACATTAAGTTGAACAAATGAGGTGTTCAGCTGTAAATAATGTTAATGTACATTCAGAGCGAAACAGTGTTATCAGGTGCAAAACATAGTAAGTAACTCATTTAATGTATTTTTAGTTCAGAGTTCCATTCCAAGTCTTGACTTGAAATAAAATGCATTTCTAATACGAATAAAATAGGTCACTTAATATGTTTTACACCTGATAACACTGTTTCTCTCTGAATGTCCCATACCATTATCTACAGCCGAACTCTTCATAAAATTGCATTATAAGATAACAAAGGGGGAAAAATAAAAAAGAGAAATGTCAAGAAAAAATTGCAAGGGCTTTCGTAATCATTATCTATTTGAAATGGTTCTGAAGTCTTTCCGATAATATATTGGCACCTGGGTAACCAAATTTATTTTTAATTGAGTAGTGATATAGGCCTAATATAATTTTCTATTTTCCATGTTAAGCCATATAGAATTGAAAAGTGCTTTCGTGACGTTATCTTGCATTGTGAGGTTAAAACAATATCGTAAGCATGTGTTCTGTACCTTCTGTGTACGATTTTTTTTTTTTTTTTGCTTATATTAACAAACAAGCGGGCACAGTAGTTAAAGATTGATAGTTGGGGACTCCTATTTTCCGCGAAAAGAATTTTGCCCCACTTTGTTTCGGTGCCTTACGTGAACATCTGCAAATTTGCTCCGCGGTCAGTGACTGGATATTTTAACTCTCACGAGCCTTGGGATTCTACCGGCAAATCACAGACGTGTGGTGTTGCAGGAACGATTTTGTAATTGGCTCAGTCAAATAAGATACGGCTCTTCACTTAGACACGCTGCCAATAGCCATGAAGCAGATTTGCAGATGTGCACGCAAGGCACTGAAACAAACTTGGGCAAAACTCTTTTCGCGAAAAACAGGGGTCCCTATTGATAGAATATAGTTTTATGTCATTCAACACACACGCAACCATCATCAAAGAAAGGCTCGTGTCCAATTAATGCTCAGATTACACTTGGATATATACAGGTCAGTGAAGTTTAGCCTACCACAAAATAATAACTCGAATTTCGCATGTCTCTAATTATAAATAGTCGCATCTGTTTTTGTGAAGAGAATTTAGCCCCAGTTTGCTTTAAGTACCTTAACATTGTCGTCTTTAATAGAAGGTCGTGCGTGGCCTTAGATCTGGCAACCCCGCCAGGAAGGGTAATATTAACACTTTTTACCTCGTCAATGGCAGTGACTTCCACCGATTCGCCGGTATGTAGGGCAGAATAACGAGTCAGGTACAGCCATAGCCTTTAGAGAACTAAACGAAGTGTTAAAATGACCCTTGTGTGCAGGGTGGCCATATCTAAGGCCGCGGCCTTCTACTAAAGAAGGTTATGACCTTAAGTCTGTGCTACATTGACCGTAAAGTAGCCGTATAGAAATAACCGGAACCTCACCGTAAGAAATAGACAGGTTCCTATCCGTCTTACGTACTTACGGCGACTAGGCAGCGATACGGTGTGTTGTAGCACGGCCTTTACGAGCGCTTCAGTTCTGCTGCGTAGTTAGTGATCCGTAGTGACAGGGAAATATCGCGAGTTCAACGACCAGCCGACTGGACTGCACAGTCCTATGTACACTGTGTCCTCAGTTACTTGTACATTGTCTGCTGCTGCAGTGAGTGGACAGGATGCATATTCTGTAACTTTTGTCTCTTACACGATATTTATATACAACGACCGTTAGTGGGTAACTACCTTTACGGCGATAATTCGTATTCTCCAACTAAAAATTGGTGCTGTGACTGTCTTTCAAAAGTATCATGACACTCATTATGTAAAGATCGGATTCTAGGATTTTGTTACGAGAAAAAAATTCATGCAAATGGCCGACATATGTAAGTTGTGTTCTACGACCATTCTCGTTGCAGAACAAATCCGATTAAAATATAGCTTGGAAGGAAACAGAAATACATTATTTTATTTTCCGTAAATAACGTAACACATTTCGTGAATTATAGGTATGTGTATATTAACTTTGACTATCGACGCAAACGACAAATGCAATACAACACGCCTGTTGATATCTCATCACAGCGAAAAAAGGGTTCATTCAACCATTATATATATATATATATATATATATATATATATATATATATATATATATATATATATATATTTGTATATGGCCAAAATATTATGCATTTGATTCAAAAAAATTTTGTTGGCGGAACAACGTATGAAACGCGCCAAGTATTGACTTTGTTGTCCTAACAAAATGTATATTTAACTGAACCATCCTTTTGGGTAAACTGTACTTGCCAGGCAACCAAATATTTGGTTTGTTTAACTGTTACACTCTTGTTTGGTCATATACAAACATATATACGGTTGAATCAAGCAAACCTTTTCCTGTGTGTTTGCCGGAGAACCTAACACAGTGCCAGCGCTGCTATATCTTGTAAGCGCAGCACAATATCTTGACACGGGAGACATGTTGATGATATATCTAGAGCCACGATTTGGTGGCGAAAACATTTTTGCACCATTTTGTTTCGATGCCTTGTGTGCACATCTGCATCTCTGCTTCACGTACAATGATTGGATTTTTTATCTCTCTTTTTATCTTGGGGTTCTGCCGGCAAATCACAGACGTATGGTGTCACAAGACCCCATATTCTGATTGGTGCAGTCAAATGAGAGAACTGCCTGGACAACTACACGCTACCAATAACCATGACGCAGATTTGCCGATTTGCACATAAGGCATTGAAATTAAATGTTGCAAAATTCTTTTCGCAATAAAATCGTGGCTCTACTTATAACTTTTAAAATCGGAATTCTGAAGAGGAGCAAAAATATTTAAATCATTCAAAACTAAACTTAAGTAATTACTATTTTAAAACACGCTATGAAAATTGAGAAGGTATAATTTAGTAAGATGTATGATGAATTTCAGACTACAGCCTACAGTGTTGCCAAATATATTGCAATTCTGGTAAAGAGAAGCGTAAGAGAATACGATAGACAGTCACGATTGACTAATGATGCGGTTGGCAGTAATTTTCATCACCACGTTTTAATTTTTATATTTGTACCAGATATTTTCTTATTATTATTTTAGATACAAAATGTGACTAAATTTTGTTCTTGTGAAACTTTTTGTCTCTCATAGATTTCGCGTAACGGCTTGTTAAAGTCGAAATTTGCTTGTTCCCGTTTTAAGGACTACATTAAAAACCAACAGACATACCAAACTGAAAAAAAATTCACAGTGGATTAAAACGCTGCAGGATACAATTTCACGTAGGCCTACATTAAAACAAAAAATAAAAACTTTTGCTTTTTAGTAACAATTTTAAAAATTCAATAATTTTAAAAAATATTTTATTTTGTGGTAACATAGCTTAACTGGTAGCCCACAACATCGTTATTCACTATGAATTTTTCAGTTTGGTATGTGAGTTGGTTTTAGTTTCGTCCTTAGAACGGAAACATGCAAATTTTGACTTTAACGAGCAATTACGCAAAAATTATACAAGAATTTTTTTAAGAGCGAAAGTTAGTCAAATTTTGTGTCAAAAATAAGAAAAAAAAATATCTGGTACAAATATAAAAATAAAAACATAGTGATAAAAATTGCTGTCTACTGCGCCCTTAATCGCTGTCACTCTCGCACGACAGTCACAGGTGACGATATTTACCAGATGTGGAGTTAGAGAATAGCCTTGATCCCTAGTTGTACATGTGACAAGGTAACAGACAAGGTTGCAGAATATCGTAGGCTATGCCAAATTTATCATTCCGAGTTACATGTTAAGTGCCGACAAAATTTTAATAATTGGTCAAACAAATAAGTACTTGCCCCAGAATAATTATTTTTCGCAGGGAGTCAGCGAGTGTTTTCATGCAGGTCTGCTATTGGTTCACAGTCCTCAAGGAAGAGTTTCTTCAGCAGAGCTCCAATCGTGAAAGTAATTAACGCGTACAAAAGTTTGAAATCTTACGTGTTCTCAAATAAATTCGCTAAATTTCCGGATCTCTAGTGATTGATAGAAACAGGCGAAATTCGCGTCATTTTCTCGCAGCAGACTAGACTACAAATGACTGTATGCACCCTCAAAGTGTTCTGAGTGAGTGAGAGATTTTGGTCAGCATCGAGGTCTTTAGCGCAGGTGAGGGGTAACATTATGTTAGTATGGAGCAGCGCCGGAATGAAAGGTCGGGGGAAACAGGAGATCCCCAAGAAAACCCGCCGACAAGCGGCATCGTCCAGCACGATTCCCACATGGGATAATCCGGGCACCGACCCTGCCGAAAATCGAACCCGGATAGCCTTGGTGGGAGGCGCACCACGGCCCCATCTCAAAGGGTTGTGTTGGCCAACAATGCCGTGGTCTGCCGTGGAGAATGCTTCTGACCAAACATTCCATGCTAAAGTGAGCATCCTCTTAAATATCACGCATGTATAAGACATGACACAGTGGCTTGTAGTCAGTGCAATCACACGCGAATTTTGCAGGTCCCTAGAGATCGGATGTTTTTACTCTCGCGTGTTTTGATGTTCCACCCGCAAATCACAGACGTGTGGTGCTGCAATAAATTTATCGTGATTGATACGTACACATGAGAGACGCCACTTTGTATAGGCACGCTGCCAATAATCATGACGCAAAACTGCACATGTGCACATTCGGCACTAAAACAAACTTGCACGAAACTCGTTTTATGGCCAACTGTGGGGGAAGGGATTGGGGGAGGATAACCGCGCGCTAGCATGCCTTCCAGAAGAGAAGACACCCGATACAACCTGACAACGGCGCGGATGGCTGGCGAGAGAAAGAGTCGTCTACTCGCCATGATCGTCTGCTACAGCCTGGTGGCTCAACGAGACGAAGTAGCGCTCCTCTGAGAGAACCGCACAACTATGCCAATTCTACAAGCAAAATGGGCAGAATTTTCCCCTATACCATGTTACCTCTGGTCTATGGCGAAACTCATTTCGTGAAAAGTTCTGGGTCCACTATATCTTTGCTTCGTGGCCAGTGATTGGATGATGTAACTCTGAATTGTCCAGAGATTGTACTGTCAAATTACAGACGTGTAGTGTCACAGTGCCCTTATTCTGATTGGTGCAGTCAAGTGAAAGACGTGTCTGAAGAAAGACACGTTGTCAATAATTATGAATAGGAACCCCTATTTTTCGCGAAAAAAATTTTGCCCTACTTAGTTTCAGTGCCTTGCGTTCAAATCTGCAGTTATGTTTCATGGTTATTGGCGTGTCTATGTGAAGAGCAGTATCTCATTTGACTGAGACAATTACAATAAAGTTCCCATAACAACACACGTCTGTGATTTGCCGGTAGAATCCCAAGGCTCGAAAGAGTTAAAATATCCAATCACTGACCACGAAACAGAACTGCAGATGTGCATGTAAGGCACTGAAACAAAGTGAGGCAAAATTCTTTTCGCGAAAAACAGAGGTCACTAATCATGAAAAAAAGGGGTGAAAAAATCTTATCCGCGAAAATCCTTATCATGTAGCATCTCTGGCAATAAGAAGTGTTTCTATGTTTGAGTTTACAGATATTCTTGGCAAGTGAAACCGCGAATGTTTCAGGTCTTTACAGATTGTTAAGCCAGCATTTGTTTTATTTTTAATTGTTTATTCAGCGCTACCCTCCCCCCGGCCCCTTCATCGGGTGGTGTAGACTAAGTGAAGGGCCAATTGCGAACGTGACTCTTACTAACTATTAGTTGTATTGATTCTATATATTGTTCTCTATAACTGACAGTACGTCCCGTCTGTAAAGCGTAAAATCTGTAATGAACGATTATTTCTTAGAGGAAAGCGCGTGTCTCTAATAATAACACATTTTTGTTAATGTAAATGAAAATAATAGAATGACTAAAATTATACAAAATTTCTGTTATTACTTGGTGCAAGCTTGGCTTTCATTCCCTGTCGGCTATATACACAAGTAAAATCTGTGAATTCATTGGATACGAGCCTTATGAGATGGCAGTTAACGTGTATAGACCCTTTATGTTGGTCATTGTACCGTTGGGCTTTCAACTTGGCTATATGCGGTCTGTGTGGCAGGCCACGACATTGTCGACCAATGAGAGACGTCGAGCAAACATGAAACTACTCGCGGTCTATCCTGCTATCTGAAAACAACACGAGTTCTACATATCCCTAAACACATCTCAATGAGTGGGGTCCAACTTTTAAATGTACATTCCGGGAAACTGTGACATGTGTAAAGCTGGAGGTCTCAAAACTTTGTTCAGAATTTGATGTCCTTCACTCTCGCCTCGTCGCATTCGGTTGTTAGTTGACTTCCCTGATTGTCGGCGGCGTCACAACACGGCCGCGACCTCCATGTCGGAGGAGTTGTGTAGGCGCCACGAGAGCTGTAAAAAAACACTCGGAAACTGATTTATGGCCTCCTTCGTTCCTCTCCAAATTGCCGCTTTGGTGCCGCTTCGGTCTACCGGCTAGTTACCCGGCCTTTTAGGCGGCCTGCCGCGGCCATGTTGCAGCCTTCCCCGGCCCTTAATTAGTACTATACACTCTGCGCTCGAAGCAAAGGTCCCAACTCGCTTAGGAGTCATTCTCCCTCCTCCGAGTTGATTTATTGGTTTCCCTTGCCTGTTTATAAACTAACTGCTTCCCTGAATCTTGGTCGTTGGCTTTCGTGGTCGGAGTCATGAGAATCTCGGCTCTTGGGTTGAGGCATGGCCGTCTTTAGAAGGTCGCAGTCTTGAATGTGGCAACGCTGCATCGGAGGCCTGCTGCCGGTCGCTCATTGGCTGCCCTAATCAGTGTAGACGTGTACACGCCACTAAAGCTGCATCTATACACGTTGTAGAGACTAAGGTGGCCAAGAAGTCACAAGCAGCAGGCCCCCCGATGCAGTGTTGCCACATTCAAGCCTTCGGCCTTCTACTAAAGACGACCGTGGTTGAGGCCACGACTGATGTTTGATTTCTTCTGACGATTCGACAATACTTGTCGTTGTCATCATCAGGGTTGTACTGAGATCAAGTTGTTCGGATGCCCAATATAATACATACTGGATGTGCCAGCCAATCGCAGCCCAACTGTGCTTTCTGGCCAATCAGAGACAATCTTGTTCCTCATTGGTGTACTGTGTCTTCATGTTCTGTTTCTGTTGTGAATGCAGTTTGTTTTTGTTTCTTGAGCCCTGGAGTCCAAATTTTTTCATAACCGTGCGTGAAAGTCAAAATTTAGTCAGAATATTCATGTTACGCTGCCATGCGGATAGTGGATAGAAGTTGTCTTGCATAAAAGGCCTCCCTACATGCGCAACAAATTCTTTGTGGCGAGTTACAACTTATTTTTTAGACGATTCTATTTAACGCACAATACATTTGTATATCTGCAAACGAACACATACTTCAAACGATGTCGCTGTAGTTTTAAAATTTCGGCGCGTTTGTTGGAAACATACATTTCGAGCCCCTCAAACGCAAAAAATTGCTTTCCCAGACTGCCATATCTGGAGAAATAACGTCCGGATTTAAATTCGCCACTATAGAAGCAAGTGTTAGACTTTAAACCATGCTTACCGCAATTTAAAAATGTGGTTGCTGCTTTACGTTTCACAAGAAGAATAATAATAGTAAAGCACTGCACGCCAGCTGAGTGGCTTGCACAGAGAGGCGATAATGTATCACATACGTCGGTCAATGGCGCTCTTACCGCTCCTGCCTCTAACACAGAAACACAGCCTATCTAGGGAGACCCCTTAAGGGCGTCCACGTGGGGAACAATCATTTTTTAATATTTGAATAAAATAGTGATAGTTTTGCAGACTTACTAGGGAGTACAGTTTCCTCTTAAAAAATTAGCTCAACCAGTTTTCCCATAATGGTACTTCAAAGCGAAGTCCTGTACTTTCGGGATTTTTTAAAATATTAAAAAGATTACGTTGTAATTTTATACATGTTTTGTTACGTAGCCCATGGCAGGTTATTTCGCTGTGAATTATTTTATTTGAGTAGGCTTAAGTGAATTGTTTTTCACTATTTGTATGGCAGCGTAACATGCAAACTTTAACTTTGTCGCACCATCGTGAAAAAACCAATGCGAGCTAAAATTGTTTCGAAAGAGAAAACTTTACTCACAAGTAGGCTACCGTATACAAACTACCACTATTTCATTAAAATACGTAATTTTGGAAGCACAACTTTTCAAGTAATTTGTATTAATTAATTGAATTACTCACGAGGACAATATTGTAACCAACATTTTTGGTAAAAATGAGTGAAAGGTTGCAAACCATTGTATGTGTCCCTCTGCATGTGTGGGATACCGCATAATTGCTCGTAATAACAGTTGAAATCACTGTACAAATGTAAACTAAATGATAAGCAGTACAATATTGCTACTAGTGTGACGCGCCGCGAAACTAATCGCATGAGTTTGTATCCAATAGAGTTGTAAAGCGATAGTTATTTTGTAAGTTGTTAAACAATTGTAACCAACATTGATTGGAACTGTGCGTAGTTTATTATATGAAGTACTAAATGTACCTGCACTTTATCAATAGAGTTGTAAAGCGATTGTTATTTTTTTACTTTATTGCTAGATAGCTAGAGACTAAAATATTCTGTGATTCAAGTAGAAATTCATATCATGTGTCATTCTAGTTAAAATGTTTGTAGCCTAGTAGTGTAGATTGTAGTGAAGTATGATAGTAGCCTATTTACCAGAGGAGCGAAGTTTGTTTTTATTTCGACAGTCCCCCTTTTTGCTGAATTCTTTGAGTCGTTGAGTTTGTTTAAATATTTAATGTTTGATGATTTTTTTGCAATTGGAGAATTATTCAGATTTGGGCTTTTGCCATTGTTCAAACTAGTGAGATTTTCTCTACATACTAAATAAATACCCCCTCTCTTTAAAGATTTGTAGCGGTCTTTAGTGAAGTTGCCTGAGGGCCAAAAGATCGTTACACTAGAAGCAATGTAACTGATCGACTGTGTATGTTGCATTTTGTTGCTTACAACGTTGTTCGGTGAACCATTCAATAAACACTGAAGGGACTGCTTGTAAATTATCACACAATGCGAAAACAAATGATGCACAAAATAAAAAAAATTATTTTACAAATATCTACTAATCCTACGTGACGCTAACATATTTCGGTAAACCATTACAAACTTTTGTATTAATTATGTATGTATATTTTATAAAATATTTAGCGAGCATATTTTATTTTAATTTGATTTGATTCGCATACAAAAATTTAATATGTTATTTGAATTAATAATATCAGGAAAGTCTCTTCGCTGTTCTTAAATATGTTTGCTCAAGGAAATTTCTAACAAGTTCCGAACAAAAGGTTTCGAAGAAATTCAAGGCGTTCAATAAATTGAAAGACAAAATGGCAACGGTTATGACGTCAGCAGGTTGTCACATGGATTTCGATGAAACTAATTTAATAAATAGAAAGAATATTGAAGCGAAATTTCATCTTGCGAACGGGGCCTTTATTTACTATGAATTTGTCGTTACAGGCATTAGTGAGCCAGCATTTATTATTAGTGAGCCCAATTTATAGAGAAAACATTTCTGCAGTTGTTATTTTCAGTGGTCATGTGCACAGCTGCAGCTGTGCTTCATTGTTATTGTCAGCGTCTCTTTGTGTAGAGATGTCACTTATATTTTGCTGTGTCAATCAGAACAAAGTTAGAGAGACACCACACGCCTGTGATTAGCAGGAAAAACCTCAAGACGATGAGAGTTAAAAAAACATCCAATCAAAGATCACGGATCAGAATTGTAGGTGTGTATATTTGGTAGTTAAGAGTGCGCGGTAGATAAATAAACGCTGAAATCATCAATTGATTTCTACACTTTTTTTCGAAGCCAATGTGGATAAATACTCAATGACAGTGCTAGATAACGGTATTTGTCACCTTTATGAGTAAATATTTGTACAAAATTACAAATTCGTTACGCGTGATCTCTTGCGCCGCAGTTGAATGCACGAGGTTCCGGCGTCAGAGACTGTGCCTCAGAAGTTCGTGACACTGGAAACAATTTTGTTTAAAACGTTGGATTAAACTATTGTCTAGGATTGTTATTGTTCAACTTTCGCAAATTGGCTTCGAGAAACCTACATACAGTTATAGATTAATGCTTTTAGCGTTGAATTATGTATCACGTCCTCTTAAGCAAAGTGGTGCAAACATCTTTTCGCTAAAACCAGGGGTCCCACCCATTTGCACAAGATCGCAAAGGGTGCAGCTAAACTCCCATTTGCGCTTGTCCCATAAAACAGTTATTAAAACGTTAAATTGTATTTGCTAGTTTCTATGTTCCAAACGGTTTGTGTGTTTCAGTTTGCGGTAATTTAAAATTTCAAGAGATTACAAGCGTTTATTTATAAAGACACGTGGTAACAGAAGCTTTGATAGCTAGCCCTACCATTTTTTAAGATAGTAAGAGGTTTTGGTCAGCGCTTAACATCGAGGTCTTTAGCGCTGGTGAGGGATGACATGGTGTGAGTATGGAGCAGCGTCGGAATGAATGGGCGGGGGGAAACGGAAGATCCCCGAGAAAACCCGCCGGCACGATTCCCACATGCGAAAATCTGGGGCCAGACGCCGCCGGGAATCGAACTCGGATCGCCTTGGCGGGAGGTAAGAGGTCTGACCTCTTGGCCACCGTGGCCCGCGCCGTTTTTTAATAAGCGCAACGATATTCATTTGCCAAACATAATGAATTTATATTACATTATTACAATTTCTTATAGTGGTGTAGTCAGTGCTTTGGTTTCGAAACTCCATAAATATCACTTATTTCGAGTTTAATAATTTTAAATCCTCGCTTTCCATCCTTCTTTTTTTTATATTACAAAGTATGCACCCTCCTTAACCTAAAAATGTGCGACAACTATGGCGACGCCATATGTCTGTGAATTGCTGGTAAAACCTCAGGACACAGAGAATTAAAACCATCCAATCTCTGACCATGAAACTTTGCTGCATAAGGCACTGAGGGTAGTGTTCTTCAACAACTCCATTTGCGGCCCGCAAACTAACCCTTACACTCCACGCGCGTAAGTGGTGCTTGAGAGAGGAACAGTCTACAAACAACATTCAAATAATTATACAGATTCCTGAATGGAAGCTAGGTTGAGAGAGAAAATATACAAAAACAAAAAAAGTGTTTTGAATGTGGATTGGGGAACATATGCGTCGTGTTATTCAATGAACAATGTCCTGTAAGCGTAATTAACTGCGACTAAGAAAGTTAAATATATGTCTTATTAATTTGATATTGTAACAGAGTTTTATGGCAGCTGTTTCATCTATATCACAGTGGAGTATGTCTAAGAAACAAAATCCAATCATGCCGGTTCGTTGTGTCAGACGTATATCTCCCAATCATGCGTGTCACAAGGAACTACAGTTTTTTCAAGGGTATGTTGGCACAAGAAAATTTTCGCGATATACCATCAATTCTAGTAATTACTTATGGTTCGAGATACGTCAATTTCGCGGATTCGTCTGGCAGCAGCCTAGACTTGTCAGTCCTATACACCCACTGGCCACAATCGATTATCTATTGGCTTATAATCGTACAAGCAGGTAACAAGCGATAGCACTTCGCATTATTTCCTTATTTACTACTGGATTGCAGTAGTCAACCACGTTTCGTAACAGCCGCCAGCCAGTCACAGGCGTGACAACGAAATATACGTAATTGGCGTTCAACCTGACCTGGAATGTATCTGCGAAATTTACGTACCTCTAAAGATGGTTTATCGCGGGAAAACTTGACTGTTTGCTGGGTTTCAACGCACGTTCAGCTTATGAAAAGAATTCTGACTTACGTTTGTGCTTAGAGCTTTTGCCCTATTTGACTAAGCTAATAAGAATCCCGCTATTGTGATATTCGATGTTTCTTATTGGTCTGCAGATACCTACGTTGTGTCATACGTATATCACCCTGTCATACATGTCAAATGAAACTACAGTGTTTTCAAGAGTATGTTGGGACAAAATATTTTCGCGCTATACCATCAACACTAGTAATTACTTTTATGGTTAGGGACGGGAAGATATGGTGAAATGATTTTTGCCCCATTTTGCTTCAGTGCCTGACGTGCACACCTGCAGCCCAACTTCATTGCTATTGACAGATCGTTTTTGTGCAGAGTTTTCATTCATTTGACTGTGTCAATCAGTACACGGATAACAGCCACACATCACGTCTGTGATTTGCGGGTTTAACCCCCACACGCTGGGTGTTTCGGCATCCAATCACTGACCACATAGCAGAGCTGCAGTTGCGCACGTAAGGCACTCAAACAAAGTGGTGCAAAAATATTTTCGTGAAATTTCCTATCTCTGCTTATGGTAAACTTGAAGTGATTAAAGTGCTGAGTTGATCGCGGACCACGTACAGTGCGCACGTTGGCTGTGGTAAAGTTGGTCGGCGCGGCGGGGCGGTCGGCGCGGGAAATGGGGGCGCCACGTGCCACGACGTTCCTTTCACTGGCCGCGTTCGCCGGCCCGAGGTCGAGCCAGTGCTGCCAACCTCCCCGCCACAAACACATATCACACCTACACACCCGGAAATTTCGCCCGTCTTTCTTTTTTACTCCGCGCACTCACCATGCAGGTGCAGAGATTGCAGAACTATTCAACCTATGACTAAGGTTAACTATGGGTACTAAGGTTTAGAAAGAATATGTGTTTTCTTATGGGAGAGTTCGGCAAAGGGGAAATTTTCTGCCGCTAGTTTCGCTGCTATCGCTAAGGGACCAGATAAATACGAAACCGTAGTGAAATCGATTTTAAACAGGCTTGGAAATAACAGAAGTAATTTAATTTTCATTTAAAATCGAAAGAAACCAATATCGCATTTTAAATTATCAACTTAACGAAACTTAAAATTCGGGAAAGCTCTGTGGTTGGTCAGTTTACACCATTACCGACACCAATGCCCAAGTGGCATATTATATTTTTCCTGTGCCAAACATTTAACATTGATCTTTCTAACCTCTAGTATAATTAACATCATTAGGGACCCTGATTTTCGCGAACATAATTTCGCAACTCCGTGTTTCAATGTCTTATGTGCCCACCTGCAGCTCTGCTTCAAGGTTATTGGCAGCGTTTTGTTGTGCAGAGACGTTCTGCATTTGACAGCACCAATCATAACAAGGTTATTGCGACACCACACGTCTGTGATTTGCAGGTAAAACACTAAGACATGTGAGAGTTAAAACATACAATCACTAAGCATGAAGCAAAGATACAGATATGTACGTAGGAAACTGAAACAAGATGTTACAAAATTAATTTCGCGAAAATCAGGGGTCCATAATCATGATGTGTGTCCTATTGCGAGGAGTGTAAGGCCTTAGCCGAAATTGCAATGGCGCGGCAAACGAGAGACAAAGCTCGTGATGCGACACTTTAAGTTCTCGCTATTGTTGGGACACGTGATTTTCATGAAAAGAGTTTTGCATTACTTCGTTCCAATGTCTTTAAGTGCACTTTGACAGCTATGCTATCAAAGTTATTTGCAGTGTGTCTTTGTTCAGATATGTCACTCATTTGACTTCACAAATAAGAAAAAGGTTATCGTGACACCACGCTGCTGTGATTTGCCAGTAGAACCAATAGTAGAACCACAACACAAGTGAGAGTTAAAACATCCAATCACTGACCATGAAGCAGAGGTACAGTTGCGCACATAAGGCACTAAAACAAATTGGTGCAAAAATATTTCCGTGACAGAATTGTGGCCCTAGATATGAGTAATGAATAGGGCCACCTGACTTCGCGAAAATAATTTTGCAAGAACTTGTTTCAGTGTCTTACGTACACATCTCCATCTCTGCTTCATGCTTAGTGATTGTATGTTTTAACTCTCACACGTCTTAGTGTTCTACCAGCAAATCATAGATGTGTGGTGTCGCAATAACCTTGTTCTGATTGGTGTTGTCAAATGAAAGAAGCCTCTGCACAACACCACGCTGCCAATAACCTTGAAGCAAAGCTGCAGGTGTGCACATGAGTCACTGAAACAAGATGTTACAAAATGCTGTTCGCGAAAGTCAGGGGTCGCTGGTAATGAAGCCCTCCTAGGCGGCTTCGAGACTGGTATGATAATTAGGTGTGACAATATCCACACCGGGGAAGACAGTAAACATGCCATCCCCACTGTATCCGCTCGCTCGGCCGGCCGGCGACATTTCACGCGGCGAGTTTTAACGACTGGCGATAAAACCGACCACGAGCGCCGCGGGGGTTTACGAGATTCTGATAACATTGAACGCGGCCGTAAAACTGCGCGTTGGCAGTGCGCGCTACGACCAAACCCGTTGTAACTTGTTGCACAGTTCTGCGACGTGTTGTCGTTAAATGGAGTTGCTGGCAAGACTTCGTATGTATAGTCAGTGTGGGCGCATATACATGTATCTTCGTAAATAACTGTAGGTAGGGGCATGAATATATTTGATGGTTTATCGCGGGAAAACTTCGATCTTTGATGAGTTTGAACGCACGTGCAGCTTATTAAGAGTACTGGCTTTCGCTTGTACGCGGAGTTGTTACCCTATTTGACTGAGCCAATAAGAATTCCGCTATTGTCATTTTTGATGCCTGTTATTGGTCTGTAGAAGCTACATTGCGTCAGACGTACATCAGCCAGCCACACATGTCACAAGAAACTGCAGCGTTTTCAATGGTCTGTTGGCACAACAAATTTTCGCGATATACCATAATTAGAGACCCTGGTTTTTCGCGTAAAGAATTTTGCCCCACTTTGTTTCAGTGCCTTACGTACACACTTTCAATTCTGCTTCATGGTTATTGACAGCATGTCTATGTAAAGTGACGTGTATCATTAGACTGAGCCAATTACAATAACGTCCTGCAACAACATTCGTCTGTGATTTGCCGGTAGAATCCCAAGACTCGTGAGAGTTAAAATATCCAATCACTGACCACGAAGCAGAACTGCAGATGTGCGCGTAAGGCACCGAAACAAAGTGGGGCAAAAATCTTTTCGCAAAAAACAGGGGTCTCTACCAATAACCATGAAGTAGAATTGCAGATGTGTACGTAAGGACTGAATCAAAGTAGGGCAAAATTCTATTCGCGAGAAAATAGGGTCTCTAACCATTTTTCACGAAAAGAAGTTCGATCCACTTTGTTTCAGTGCCTTATAGACACATCTGCAGCTCTGCATCGTGGTTGACAGCGAGTCTTTGTGAAGTGACGTCTGTCATTTGACTACGCTATGCAGGAAAAGACAGTTTCACTTATCTCCCAAACATTTATGTAAGCATGTCCACCGCTTCGTAGCATCGCTTCCTTTGAAACGTAGGCACGTTTCGCTGCTACCATGCAACGTTCTCGGGATTTATGACATTTTCCGCTGTGTATTTTTCTCTATGGTTTCCTTACTTTCCTGTTTGAGAAAATCTGCTTACGGCGAGCCTACCGTTCGCAAATTTATCTTGAACTACTTTCTTCTTTTGTGCGGGCTTTCTTTTATATCGAGCTTCACTTGTGCGGCTTTGCAAACTTTCTTTCTGTATACACGACACGCGGAGAAGCCTTTCAAGTAACAGTATCCAGAAATGAAAGGAAAACGTTTCAAAGGAAATGGTTTCTCGCTTTACTTCTGTCGTGAATAGCGCCAAAATACCTGGAATTGCTCAGTTTCGATGATAACAGGTATCAAGGCTATGATGAAGAACACGACTGAATATTTCATGTAGTGCCATCTGACACACTAAAGAGGACCACGATTCAAACAAACAAAAGTTATTTATTAAGAGACTGTAGTCTGAGCGGGAATTAAATTCCGACATGGTTTGCATCAAGACGTAGGATATTTCAATGGTTATAACTTTTCCGATTATTTTCAAAAACAAATTTATTAGGGTAACATGATTTCTCCGAAAAAAGTGATAAGTCCTTTTGAACTTGGCTTTTATCCTTTTCATGTAGGATTTCAGTTGAAGGCATGGCATTAGATACGTTTTCATGAAAGTATTAAAAACAACTAATGCTTTTACGTAGTTCCATGAGTTTTCCGCGAAAAGAAGTTTACATCCTTTTATCTCAATTCCTTACGTGCTTATTAGAGGTTCTAAATAAGCATGGTTATTGGCAGCGTTCAGAAACGTTTCTCATTTGACTGCACCTATCAGAATAGGTTTATTGTGGCACCATAGTCTACGTCTGTGATTTGCCAGTAGAATCCCCTAGACAAGCGAGAGACAAAACATTCTATCGATGGCATAGCTGCAGATGTGCATATAAGGCACTTAAGGGCGGGATCTACCGCAATTTTCTTCGCCATTTTTAAAATGTTTTATTTGTACCAGATAATTTTTTCGTATTTTAGACACAAAATGTGACTAAATTCGGCTCTTATGAAATTATTTTATCTCATAGTTTTCGCGTAATGGCTTGTTAAAGTAATATTTTTCATGTTTCCGTATTAAGGACTACACTAAAACCAACTGATATACCAAACTCAAAAATCACAGTAGATAAATACATTGCAGGCTACAATGTCAAGCTCATAAAAATAAAGAATAAACATTATTTGTATTTTAAAAAATGCTGAATTGAAAAGAAAAATTTTAAAAATTCAATATTTTTTTAAAAATACAAATCATTTTTATTCTTTATTTCTATGAGCATGGCATTATAGCGTGCAATGTCTTTATCCACTGTGATTTTTTTGAGTTTGGTATATCAGTTCGTTATAGTGTAGTTCTTAAAACAGAAACATGCAAAATATGACTTTAAAAAGCCATTATGCGAAAACTATGAGAGATAAAAAGCTTTCATAAGAGCCAAATTTAGTCACATTTTGTGCCTAAAATAAGAAGAAAATCAGGTACAAATAAATAATAACAAAATGGTGAAGAAAATTGCAGTAGCCGCGCCCTTACGGGAGTTCGCGTGGTAAAAATGCATAATTTTATATTTGCACGATATAGTGTTCGTTTTATAGACGTTACTTGTGACTACATTTTCCACTCGTAAGAATTCTTTATATCTCATAGTTTTCCCTCAGCGGCATGCGAAAGTTAGAATTTACATGTTACAAGCGCATAGGAATAACAAAAACTAAGCGACATACTAGAATGAAATAATTTACACTGAAATTAGATATGTTGGCCCATATGCTAAAATATTTAAAAACACCCAACAAAGTAATTTAGGGTGTTTTAAAAATTGCCGAAAGTAAAGTAAATTTTCATAATTTTCAAATTTTCAAATTGTACAAAGGAATTACATTTTATGTTTTTAAGTATTTTGGAATACTGCTCATAACATATAATTTCAGTGTAAATTATTTCATTTGAATAAGTTACATGGTTTTTGTTTGCCCTATGTTCCCGTAACTTGCAAATTTTGGCTTTGTCATGCCGTTATGGGAAGACTGTTAAGTGCTAAAAAATTTTACACGTGGAAAATGTAGTCACAAGTAACGTCTATAAAACGTAAACTATCCGTACAAATATAAAATTATGAGTTTTTGCCACGTGAACAACCTTATAACAAATTTCTGCAGAAATATTTTCACATTATAAAATCTGCATACTCAAGCATAATTCGTATCTATATAAATCTATCGCACGCGCTCGTGTATTTTCGTATGAAAACGCCCGCCCTACCTTCATCAAGGGACACATAATTTTCGCGAAAACTTTCTTAACTAGGGTCCCTGGATTTTCGCAAACATTTTTTCGCAACAACGTGTTTCAGTGTCCTTACATACACATTTGCAGCTCTGATTCATGCGTAGTTAAGTGTTGCTGATATCTTGTTCTGACTGATGCTGACAAATGAGAGACGTCTTTGGACAAAGATACACCGCCAATAATCTTGAAGCAGAGATGTAGATGTACACATAAAGAGTTAAAACAAGCTGGAGCAAAACACTTTTCGAGGAAATCTGATATCCCTACCAATGCGTTTCAGCGAATTACGAGTATTCATTTTTTTTTACGTAACTACTTAACGTGCATCAAAATGGTTCGTCTACGAAAAGAACACTCACTTTAATATGTGACGCTATAAGTTCAAAAATCCGGTACGCGTGTTTTAAGGCTCGGTTTCAGTCGCCGTATTGAATTTTATTATTTTCCGCTTTTTTTTTTAATACTGAGAAGAAAAATGTTAAATCATCGACTATACCGCAAATTCTATTTACCTTGAGCTACAATACCAGCATGACAATAGGTCGCAATTTGTCGGGCAAATTATGTATATAATGTATTGTATCTGGGAATCTAGAAACCAGGAATCTAAAAACGCACAAATAGACGCACGCGTTGGACTTTAAACTAATCGTCTCACAAATAGAATGATATGTATAGAAGGTGATTTATCGCGAGAATGTATTCTGCCAGCGTATTCTGCAAATCACTTTAGCGTCCTGCGTCATGTATTGTTGGCCGACGGTTGTGTGCCACGGTGTAGTCGTTTACAGACGAATCTCATACGTCCAGTAATAGCGCACCAGAGTTGTCGCTGGCCCAGTCAAATAGGGACTCGCCTGTAACGAAGTAATAGCGTCTGAAATGAATACATTACATTGAAGCCTAGCAAACGGTCAACTTTTCCCGCGATAAATCACCTTCTCTAATGATATGGTATGCGTTTAAAGTCCCATAGGAAAATGAATACTAGCGAAGCTCTGCGCGCTACTTTAGTGGTTTGCGTATAGAGGTGGAACTGCGTTACATACTCCGGTCAGCGGCAACCTTGACGCTCTATCGATTTTGTGCCTCTCTCACACACGCACACACACAAACACAGTCTATATAGGGAGCCGCCTTAAGGCGGCCGTCTACCCCACGCTTCAAATGCGCTGCAGTGTGCTCGTAAACAAGTTTTTTCTACGAGAATATTCCACGTGTGCCTATTGTGCCAACGTACGAAAAGAAAACAAACTTCATACAAGGTCGGAACCTCATTATTAAGACGCCACGCTCATTAGAAACACTGTTTCTAAGCCCTTCAACATGGCTAAAAACGGCCTTTTCAGACTTCCGTACTTGTACTAACTCGATGTATGTGAAACTCAGGTTGCGACCTGCACTGAACTAAGTTGCAGACTTTCTAACAATAAAATTATATGGTTACCGCTTAGTGTTCTATAGTAAAAAACCGTTCGGCGGGAACCATACACTCTAGATCAGCGCTTGGCTCGTTGAGGCGACGCGGCATTTGATGCGCGCTTCAAGGTCGACCTTACTGGTCCGTCGCTTTAGAGCCTCTCACGCGCAGGTAGGCGGCGCCCTTAAGGGCAAATCAGAGAAAGTTACTGCCGTATGAGACTTCAAAGGCCCCCCCTTTTTCTCTGTTAAAGTGACCTTTATTTTTAGGATTGTCACATGTAATGCTGCGAGTTTCAACTAGACACGGTTATTACAGTTAAACTTATAGGATTAAGATTTTCATTGCATTTAGTTTTTTTCTTTTCAAAGTACTTATAAACGTCACCAAAAGCCTTAGCTAGAGTAATGTAAGCAATATCCACACAGTGAAAAATTTTCGTTGCCACAGCAAAATGTTTGTTTAAGTGTCGGCCACTGCAAAGTTGCTTTGCCGCAAAAATAATTTTCGATTAAAAGTTAATGGTAGCAAAAAATGTTTTATTGTTAAGATATTTTATTTTAAATATTTGTGGTAAAGATAGTTGTGGTGTTATAATTTAATTGATTAAGTACTATTTTTTCTACAAAGAAACTTTGTTTAATTTTCTTAATAGACGAAATGTGACACAAAACATAAGTTACTTTGCAGTGGATCATATTCACCACAAATTGTTGTTGTTATTTAAGTTAATTTAAGCGTAATTAAAATATGTATAAGCATAAGTCAATCAATGCAATTAAACAAATTTGTTGTCATTGTGCCGAACATCTTCACGCCATTTAATTCAGTACACAGATAGTAAGCTAGTTAGCTTGAGGTTAGCAATTATTAAACATTTCGCCCGTGTTCTTTCACAAACGGAAAATGATGTGAAAATTTTAGCATTTAGCTCATAATTTATAATTTCATTGTAAATTATTTAATTCGGGTAAATCACTTGGTTTTTGTTATTCCTGTGTTCCCGTCGCTTAAATCCTGATTATGACGTGCTGCTATGGCAAAACTATGACAGTTAAAAAATGTTTAACAAGTGGGAGATGTAGCCACAAGTAACGTTTATGAAACGAACGCTATGTCGTACAAATATAAAATAATACACTTTTGCCACGTAAACAGCCTTAAGTTTGCGAGATGTTGACTAAAATTTGCATTTAAAATTTCGCTAGATTATTCAATTCTAAATTTGAAATTGTTAACTGTTTTGAACTTTCAAATGCTTATAGCGGTCTATTTTATTAACATAACTAAGTTTCCCGCATAGTTAAAATATTTCAAGAACTGCGAGAAATACTTAAATAATTTACATCTTTGTATTAGAATGTAACATGAAACAATTAATTAAATCATCTCTAGCGTCAATTCTGTCGTTATGTTTCTTGTACATATATTTATTAGTAAATTAAAAAGTTGGTTTGGTTCTGGTATGCATGAATAGTTTCAGAATGTTAAATTTTCGTTTTAATATTTTTTCGGTAAGCCTTTTCCTTTAGCGATCGGAATTGACATCAAAGTAAGGTCCTGCGTGTATAGTGTATAGGAGAGACGAATAGGAAAAAAATATAGGCGGAGAGAATAGAAAGAGAAAAAAAGCGTGAGGTGACCGAATGAAAGATAATTTGCCTAATGCTGGCGTTTTTTTTTTCGGTCCTGCTGAACACAACCCCTCCTCCAGAAAAAAATTTTTTTTATCGAGCTTGTATAGAGCTGCCGTTCTTCTGCGTCAAAGCCACGCTGTACGTAATTGAATGAGTGGGTGGTTGAGAAGAGTGTAACCTTTTACGTCCTCATTAAGGATGTTCAGGTGGGGGGAAAACGTAAATTTTATTTTTGTATGACGTTACTCGAGCATATTTTTCTCTAATAAAAAAAATCAGCTCAGCCAATTTTCTCCTAACGGCATTTTAAACTTCAAAACTTGCACGTTTTCTTTCTTATTCACTGATAAAACCAATGAACACCGTGAAATGAAATAATTATCATTTAAACGACATGTGACGAAACGTATACTAAAACCCATTACACAATATTTTTGTAGTTTTAAAAATATTGCTAAAAGTAGCAAACAGTTCATCATTTCAGAACAATTTTTTAACAAGAAATATTTTATAATACGTTTTTATGTACTTCAAGCAGGAGCCCGTGGCACAGAATATATAGGAATACAGAAGTAAAACAGCCGATAGGACAGCGAACTCAGTCGCACACGCCAGCAAAATGGCTTCCCTTGCCAGCAACATGGCGGATATGCCTACGTCATTTCACGTGTCTGTATTACTATTTAGTCTGTGCCCGTGGAATGTAGTTTCATTGTGAATTATTATTTTTTTTTATTTTCATTATGTTCACAGATTTTCGCAGTGGCTAAGAACTAAAAACACGTCAACATTGACTTTGAAATGCCATTATGAGAAACCTGACTGGGCTAATTTTTTAAGAGGAAAAAGCTCTCCCAAGGAACATCTACAAAACTAACACTATATTTTCATTGAAGTATAAAATTAGAAGTTTTTCCTGCTTGAACACCCTTAATGCACGGAGTCATATCGTAGCGATGGAAAACGTTCACCAGGGGGCGTATTGTTAGAGCCACGGTTTTATGGCAGAAATATTTCTGCATCAGTTGGTTTCAAAGTCTTATGTGCACATCTGCAGCTCTGCTTCATGGTCAGTGATTGTATGTTTAACTCTCACTTGTCTTGGTTTCTAGTGGCAAATCATAAGTATGGTGTCACAGTTGTTTACTCTGATTGGTGCTATCAAATAAGAGACGTGTCCGAACAAAGACACTATGCCAATAACCATGAAGCACAGCTGCTGCTGTGCTTGTAATGAATTGAAACAAAATGGCGCAAAATCTTTCCACGACAACAACGTGGCTCTACATATTATATATAACTGCACCTCTAATAATGTAGGTTAATCCATTTCGTGAGCTACAGCAATAGAGACACTCGTGTTTGTTTCTATGTAATATTTTCTAACGTCACTTTTACAGCAGAAACTCAGTAGGTTTCGCAACACTGTGAAATATATAGGGACCTGAAAATTCCTGATTAAATTTTGGACACAAGATAACAGATGTATGTTCGCAATTGGTCCTTGACTAATTTGACAGTGAATTGAGGTCACTGGACCAATAATGAAAAGGCAACTAAATGCATGGCCAGTGTATCACCGAACACCTAATAAACAGCTGCTGTATACTTGAGTAAATTTTTCCCCGGTGTCTGTAAATGTGTCCTCGTATCCTTAGTCACCTTAATCATACTTTCTCAGTTTTCACAGCATGTTTTGAACTACTTGTTACTGAAAAATTCGTTAAAAACAATTATATCAATGTAAATTAATTTTTACAATTCCGTTTAGGGAATGCATTTCTTATCTACACTTCTTGTATCTAGAAGGGCGTTAATATTCAGCAAGATCAACAGATGGCAGTGCTAGAACTGTATTTAATTTCTGCTAATCCGGGTAGTAAAGACTAACATACACCGAGCTATACTATAGCGACCAGTTTGTGGCGAAAATACATTTGCACTACTTTGTTTCAATGCCTTACATGCACGTCGACGGCCCTGCTTCATGGTTATTGGCAGCGTGTCTTTGTTCAAACATGTCTCTCATTTGACTGCACCAATCAGAACAAGTATATAGTGACATCATAGCGTCAGATTTGCCAGTCGAAACCCGAGAGATAACTGACCACGAATCAGAACTGCAGGCGTGGACGTAAGGCACTTACAAACTGTTGCTAATACTTTTCACCAAAAATCTCTTTGTCTAACGGCATGAAATCAAACTGTTCGTTATTTTGAACACTTTTGCCTGTAATGCTCCCGAAATACCCTATTTTAATAACCAGATAGTCACGAGTTATTTGAACAACAGGTAAAGGTAGTTACGAGTAACATTCTTTGTACGCTGAGAAATGGGAAATAGATTTACATAATAGATCACCAGGACTGTCTTTCTTTTAGTTAGGTGCTTATATGTAGAATTCCCTGTTTTTCGCGAAAATAATTTTGCCCCAGTTTGTTTCGGTGACTTACGTGCACATCTGCAAATCTGCTTTATGTTTATTGGCAGCGTGTCTATGTCTATCATTTGACTGAGCAGATTACAATAACGTTCCTGTAACACCACACGTCTGTGATTTGTCGGTAGAATTGCAAGGCATGTGAGAGATAAAATATCCAGTCACTGACCACGGCGCGGAACTACAAATGTGCACGTGAGTCACCGAAACAAATGGGGCAAAATTCTTTACCGGAAATACAGGAGTCCTTACTTATAAGCAACTTGTAGTAGAGTCCACGCGTTTTCGTTTGGGCACAAGGTAGAATTTTCGCGACAAAATCGTGGCTCTAAGCATAACATATCATATCTCAGGAAACATTGTACTGATTTTCATAAAATTTAGTGCGCGTATACTAATTAGTAAGCTGACTTAGGTTTTGAATATATTTTTTCATTTTGTCTACATATTTTCATATTTGTGAGAATTTTTTTGGTTTGATGTAACTAAGAAATTTGTTTCCTATTTGTAATAATATTGTTACACATATAGGCTACAGTTTAGTAAGTTGATTTGACTTTTGATTGCCATTTTCCTTCACTTTATATTCATATTTCCAAAACGGCAGTCATTTTCGTAGATAAAGGTATTGGACGCACGATTATTAGTATCTCTAAAAAAACATTTTCTCCTAACATGCTGCAACACACTTCATGTCGTAGCTATATAGGGCTTATAATCTCACGTATCTTGAAGTTCTGCCAGCAAGTAACAGACGTGTGCTGTTGCAGTAACCTTATTCTGAATGGTGACGTCAAACAAGTGACGTTACTTGACACAGACACGCTGACAATATCCATCAGCTGCAGATGTGCACGTAAGGCACAAACAAAGTGAGGTAAAATCCTATTCGGGGGAATATCGTGGCCCTAGTTGTTAAACCGCGTGAGAAATGGGCAAGTAAGTGCAGACAATTGCGCTAGGCGGGAAGTGTACGAGAAGGCGCGGCAGGGGACCCCAGCACGTCACTTCCGGTAAAGAGGATGTTGGGAGGATGGACACATGTTCCTCGAAGGAAGCACTAAGGACACGCGAGAGATTCCCTTGTCCCTTGTGGCCTTACACTTACGACCAGCCAACTTGCAGGGTTGCCAATTGGCGTGAAAGTTAAATACACGAGTGTATAAGTTAGGTGGTTCGAGATGACTAAGGTTTTTCCTTGGCAGGGGCGAGATTTTTTTCTCAGCGTCAGTGACCTTGTTGCATCTTTTTTATTAATGTAATTATCCTTCAATTTTATGTGCTTAAGTTATCATTATTTAAATAACAGTATACAAAAATGTATCCTATACACTTAAAATTCTAAATCCATTGAAGAGGGCTTTTGCCCTTCCCCCTGCCCGCCCCAAAAATGACGCCCCTGTGACTAGGGCCATGAACTTTTCGCAATAAGTATTTTGTCCCAGTTTGTTTCAGTGCATTACGTGCACATATGCAGTTATGGTTCGAAGTTATTTGCAGCGTATCTTTGTGAAGTGACGTCTCTTTTTCGACTGTGCCAATCACAACGAGGTTACACATCTGTGATTTGCGGGAAAAACCCCAAGACACGTGAGAGTTAAAATTCCAATCAGTCTCTTACAATGAAAAATAGCTGCAGATGTGCACATAAAGCACTGAAACAAACTCCGGCAAAACTCTTTTCGCGAAAATGTCATGGTCTTAGCGATAACTAGGGTACATGATTCGTGGTTAATGTCTTTGTGCAGGGACGAATCTCATTTGACAGTGACAGAATAGGGCTACTGTGTCACAACATGTCTGTGATTTTCCTGTAGAACACACGACACAGAGTTAAAAACATACAATCACTGACCATGAAGCACAGCTGCAGATGTGCACACAAGGCATTGAAACAAGCTAGTGCAGTAATATTTTCGCGAACATCAGGTGTCTCCAGGGACAATGGGGCCGCGGTTGGCGGAGTGGGGTAGAGTACTCGCCTCTCAACAAGTGCGATCCGGATTCGATTTCCGGAGGGTTCGGTCCCAGGATTTTCGCATGTGGGAATCGTGCCGGATGATGCCGCATGTCAGCTGGTTTTTTTTTTTTTTTTCGAGGATCTCCCGTTTTCGCGACAAGTTCATGGCACTAATGATCGGACGACGGTTTTGTGGCATGGTTTAACATTGGCCGAGTAGAATAGGGACTCGCTAGTAATGAAAGATAAGTCTCAGTAAAAATGTATGACATTGAAGCCTTCCAAACAACCAACTTTTGCCGCGATAAATCGTAATTAATGACTGGAAAAATTCTCGGGTACACTGTACTAGGCTATAGCCTGCAAGAATATGTGTGTATATTCAAGCAGACATCAGCTGATCATTAGCTACTCGCTGACACAGTGATACCACATTATTGGGTTTCCATTTAGTTGATTCTTTATTATTGGCTCAGTTCTCTCCAGGAGGTGTCAAATAAGTTAAAGACCAATGGCAATCGTGACTCAAACTTAAAGATGTTTGAAATCTAGCTTGTGTCTAAAAGAAAGCGCGATTTTTTCAGGTCCCTACTAATCATCATCCATATAAATGTTTTATGTTTTCTCGAGGCCTAAACGATTATAATAGTACACAGATTGTGGAAGAAATTATGTTTAATGTAAGATGACCATTATCCTTTAACTCGTAGTACTCGGTATTTTTAGGAATGGTAGTATTTCAACCGCTTTAATAACTGGATGGTTACAACTCAAATGTGCAGTTGGTCGGTTGGAAAATTTCTGATATTTTGGTCGCGTATCCTAATTCTGACTGGCCCAGAAATGTGATAATATCTCACAGACTACCCGCAAGTCGCAGACGTGTGGTGTTGCAGAAAACGTGCGCTGATGGGGACATACAGCAATAACAATTTTGCTAATATATCCTGTCTCTACCAATAACTAAAGGAGAGGTTACGATATTCAAGTAAGTTCGTGAAAACTTACTAGCACAAAATCTATTCGCGAAATTCGGGTCTCCCTAGTTTACAGTGTCGACTGGTCCGACGCCTTGTTAAGAGTTTAAATGTGTTGTAATGTGTTGGGAAATACGTTATCTGTAGGAAACCATTCAACACATATACGTTGCACTAACGTACGAAAAGAAAAGATTTGAGACAAGCACGAAGTGTACTATTAAGACATCACGCTCATTAAAACCACTTTTTGGAAGCCCTCCAACATGGCTAAAAACGGCCTTTTCAAACTGCCGTACTTCAAAATGTACAATCCGGAAGTATGTGCAACTCAGATTGGAAGGTACACTGAACTTTGCTACAGACTCTCCAAGAACAAAATTATATGGTAACTGCTGAAGTGTGTTCAAGTGCGATAAAGTCATAATTTTATGTTTATATGACATAGTTTTGTAGACGATCCTTGTGAGTGCATTTTCCTCTTAAGAAACAATTTTACCTGGCGTAGTTTTCTCACACCGGTGCGTCAAAGTCAAAATTTGCATGTTCTGCTGCCATGCAAATAGTGAAACCAATTGACTTACGCTCGTGAAATAATTCACAGTGAAATAACATATTATGGGCTACGTAACATAACATTTGAGAAATTCCCGCGAACTGTTTTGTATTTTTTAAAAATTTGCTGAATTTTAAACTTTTTTATGTATACTTTTGCAATTATTTTTCAATTCATAATATTACTTTGTGGGTTTTTTAATGTTTTATTGTATAGCTCATGGGACGTAAAGTCGCAGTGAATTATTTTGTTCAAGTAGGTCAGTTGGTTTTCTCTATTTGCATGGCAGTGTTGTAACTAGTAAATTTTGACTTTGACACCCCGTTATGAGAAAAATGTGAGAGCTAAAATTGTTTCGTAAGAGTAAAATGAACTCTCATATATCGTCTACAAAATTAACAATATATAATAAAAATTTAAAATTATAATTTTATTGCACTTGAACACTCTTAAAGTATCATAATAAAAATGTATCGGCGGGAATTTTGCAAGATATTTCAGAGCTTGGCTCGTTTTGGCGGTGAGGAATATTATGCGCACTTCAAGGTCAACCTTATAGCTCCGTCACTTTTGAGACTCTAGCGAAATCTGCTCAAGGTAGGTTGTAAACTTCTGGCGGCCGCCAGGATAGTGCTCGAACTGTGTGCAACGTGTTCGGAGTTACATTTTTTCTCACAGACTTGCAAACGGGCGTTCACAATACGTGTGTACGAAAAGAAAACACTTCAAACTCACTGCTTGTGAATATGACTTAAGACACCGCGCACATTGGATGGATTGTTTAAAGCCTTTAAACTTGGCTAAATATGACTTTTGCAGACTGGAATTTAATAATTTAAATGTAATAGATTCGTTCGATTTTGAGGTCTACAATTACACAGGGCTATGCTACACTGAAGCGTTCAATAAAATTTCAGGGTCATCGCTTTAAGTCCTACAGTAAAAACATTACGACGGGAACACTGCGCGCTCGTTTACGACTTCGGCCGTAGAGGCGATATCACAATACCTGAGCCAGCCGGCGTCGCTCTAGCGCCTCATCGATTTTCGCCTCACACGCATAAACACGCCCTTCACCTGGCGGCCGCCTTAAGGGCGTTCACATGGCAAAAATTTATAATTTTATATTTGTTCGTTTTATGGATGTTACATGAGACTACATTTTTCAATTGTAAATTTTTTTGGTTCTCGTAGTATTTCCCGTAGCTGCATGTCAAAGTCAAAATTTTCAAGTTACGGGGACATAAAAATAACAAAAACCAAGTAACATATCCGAAGGAAATAATTTACAATTAAATTAGATACTATGGGTATTTAAAAACACACAATGACATTTTTGTATTTTTAAAAATAATCTTAAAAATATCACAATTAAATTATTTACTTCATTTACGGCAATTTTTAAATACGACAGAAGGACTTTGTTGGATGTTTTTAAATATCTTACCATATTGTTCGTAATATATAATTTAAGTGTAAATTATTTCATTCGAGTAAGTTACTTGGTTTTTGTTATTCTTATGTTCCCGTAACTTATGATTTCTGACTTTGACATGCCGCCATCAGTAAGCCAAGAGAGCTAAAAATATTGTACAAGTGAAACATTTAGTCACAAGTAACGTGAATAAAACGAACACTAGGTCGTGCAAGTTTAAAATAATGAATTTTTTCCACGGGAACGCCCTTAACAGAAGTCCTCTCCTGGTGAGTGGGCGGTGTTATAACGTGTCCCGCGTATTTTTTTTTAACGCAAAACCACTTAACTTATTTCTATAACGTTTATCTACGAAAATAATACACACTTGAAATTATGCTTCTGTGTTTTTCACAAATTGTGCACGCTTGTTAGAAACATGATTTTCGGGCCTGTTCAAATGGTTAAAAACAGCCTTTTTTTAGACGGCGGCTGAAATTCCGAAATGAACCACTGAATTCGTTAAGAACAAAGTAAGAGGTATGCGAACGGCTTTGACTTCTCGATATCGAAAAGTAAAGTTTTATGGTTACCACTTTAAGTCCCACAGGAAAAATATAAACTACATCGGAAACTTTGCACGCCAGTTTGGCGCGCTGCGAAGTGAAGAAGCGAAGAGATTTTGGTCAGCATTCAACGTCTAGGTCTTTAGCGCTATGCCGCGCTGTGAATACGGGCGATATGTTTCTCTTCGAGCGTGGTACTCTGGCTCTTATCGCTCCGTTGTTCCCACCCGTCAAACGTGGAAATTTGACACCGGTGAAGACTCCTCTTAAGGAGGCTGCTTATATAGACTTCGTTTGTGTGTGTGAGAAGCTCAAAATCGATAAAGTGCCAAAGCAATTTCTTTCAGGCTCAAGATACATTTAAAATGTCTCTAAGTTTGTGTCACTTTCGCCTTTGGTCCTTGACTTATTTGACACCTCCTGGAGAACTCTGAGCCAATAATAAAGAATCCAATCATGTGGCATCACTGTGTCAGCGAGCAGCCAATGAACAGCTGATGTCTGCTTGAATACACAGGTATTCTTGGAGTCTAGCCTACATGTCAGTGAACCCGCGAATTTTTCCAGTCTCTAGTAATGCAGTATCGTCTCTACGAGCAAGTTACTCAAATGGCGTGCAGAGCTATGCTAGTATTCATTTTCCTATGGGAATTACCCAGTGACTAACTATAGTAATTTTATTTGTGGGAAATATTGTCTATAGTCCGAAGCGTGCTTCTGTTAGCGCGTTTTTTTATCCGGTTGGTAAATTCCCAGATACGGCAGTATGAAAAAGCCGTTTTTAGCAATTTCGGGAGACCCGAAACTCATATTAAAAACACATGTACCGAATTTTTAAACTTATGGCGTCTTTCATTGAAGTGTGTATTGTTTTCGTAGACGAACCATTTTGATGCACGTTAAGGGGATTGATCCTTCTCGGTTTGGATTATATGGCTTTTCTTATAAACCAGGGAATTGAGAGACATGTTTAAAATTTTTCCGCGTTGACATGGCGTAGTTTACCGTTGCATTCACCTTTTGGGATCCATATGGCGTTGTTTCTGTCTCTCGTGATCACTATAGTCGCTCACATAAATAAAACACTTCTTTCTCCTCAGCTGTTTCCCGTCACAAACTAATGACTGTACAGACTTTGAAAACCATTCCAGAAAATTGAATAGGTTTTTATCTCTGCCCTGTCATGTCAAAAATTTTGTTAAATCCTCGGAAACAAACTTTATAGAGAAAAACATAATTTCCCCAGGGGTAGGGAACAATCACCCTTGAGGCAGCCGCCTAGTTGGTGTTGGAACTGCGTGCAACGTGTCCGGAGTTACATTTTTTCTCAGAGACCAGTAAACGCGTGTCCACAATGCTTATTTACGAAAAGAAAACACACTTCACATTACTTGTGAATGTGACTTTCAAGACACCACGCACATTGGAAGCATCATTTTAAAGCCTTCAAACTTGGCTAAAAACGGCTTTTTCACGTGGTTGTTTCTCAAGACATAAGGAACGAATTTGTTCGAAATTGAGGTCCACAAGTACATTGGACTTTGCTACAGTGACGCGGGAACACTCTGGGCGTAGAGGCGATCGTAGCGCCTTATCGATTTTCACCTCACACACACAAACATACCCTTCACCAGGCGACAGCCTTAAGTAGTTTCTTCAAAAAATGAATACTCGCAACTCATTTGCAACGCATTTCAAGTGTAGACAGAGAACCCCCTTAAGAGTGCATGGTATATAATTCAATGCTAAAAGTATCAGTTCAGAATTGTAGGTTTCTGAAAGCCAATTATAGTAAAAATCAGCAATCCTAGACAATAGTTTTTTCTAACTTTCTGAGAAAAACTTTTTCTCGCTCAACTTATATCTGAAGAACAATCTCTGACGCTGAAATCTCGTACATTTAATTGCGGCTCAAGAGATCTCGCTTAACAAATGCATTATTTTGGGTAAATGTTTGATCATAAAGTTGGCAAATACGGTTATCAAGGATTGCTGTGTTGTAGTTTTCCTATGTCGACTTTAAAAAGTGTAGATCACAACTGAAGAGTTGAAATTCAAAAAGGACTAAGTGCTAGAATCCATATTTTACGATTATTCTATCAAAATTACCTGTGTGCCATACCATACAATCTTCAGAAGAGTGGTAAGGCAATACCGTTATTGTTATAGGATTTCAAACTAAATTTAATAAATGCCATGGTTAGTGATAATCAAGAGAGCGTAAGTGTCGTATGTACTGATATTCAAAAGGGAACAAGTAACTTGGCTAGTCATATTCAAGAGGGTATACGTGCGGGGGTTATGGCACTTACATATTTCCGCTTACCTTCAGATTTAAATACTTACATAATTTTGAATGTCTGTATGTTTTTTGATGTTTTAATAGCCAACAATGTCAGCACGATCTATTCTTATCATTAAACTATGCTATTCCGAATAAATATGTGAATATATGTGTTTTCTACGTTTTTCTGATTTTCCTCGGAAGTAGTTTTTTGGCACTTAATCCATTTTGAATTTCAACTCTTCTATGGGAGAATTCAGCACTTGTATATCTACCACGCCCTCTTAAAATGTGTGTCGTGCTGCAAACCAAGCGGCTGCGCATCTGTAGGCGCGGCTTGTCTGTGGCGTCAGGACAAGCGGACAGTCGCAGCGTGTTATGTGGGTCAAGTCAGCGCGCGACCGACCGCACGGAATACCAACACAGACACGCTTCACGCTAGCCTCACATGTCCGCGCCAAGACCTTTGTTTACACCAGATAAGTTCCTTGACGTTTTACTCCTCTTCTCTGGCGCTTACGTAAACATAGTAGGTATCATATACTCACTAACTTATCATTAGAGATTATGGTAATTCGCGACAAGTTTTTGTGCCAACATCCCAATTATCTAGCGAACTTCATTCGCATCTAGGTGTTCCGACCAGCTGCTGTGTCTCAGCCTGAAGACGGGGATAGATCGCAATTCCCGAAACGTTGCGTTTTTCGTTGATTTTAACTTGTGTTGTCTCTTGCTTTTTATTTGTTGTACACTGTCCACTGTTTATGTCTACTTCCATCTTTTCTCATATTGCGAATCTGGTTTTTCTTTGTGTCTGTCTTATGTGTTTTTTGGTGTTGTCTGTCAAATTCTTAGCTAAATTCTGTCTTTAGAATTGTTGCTGAGCTCTCTCTCTCTCTCTCTCTCTCTCTCTCTATATATATATATATATATATATATATATATATATATATATATATATAGACTTATATATATATACACACGGAATTACTCTGGGCTAGTCTTTCTCCTGTTTTCTTTGATTTTTTAGTGTTTTTTGTACTTCGTCATTTTGTCTTTCAAAACAAGTTTGGTCAATAAAACATTAGCAATGGCGTATGTCCACAAACCAATAAATCCTAACGCCCTTGAAAACATTATAGTTTCATGTGACATGTATGACAGGGTGATTGATATACGTCTGACAAAACGTAGGTAGTTCCAAGCATTAAATATTGCAATAGCGGGATTCTTATTGGCTTAGTCAAATAGGGCAATAGCTCTACCTACAAGCGAAAGCCAGTAAGATTCTAATAAACTGAACGTGCGTTGAAACCCAGCATACAGTCAATTTTCCCACGGTAAACCATCATCTCTATTTATTATTCATTACGTGATAAGTATCGATAGTGATTTTTGGTGAAATGAATTGTGTGACATTTTGTAACAGTGCATAACGCCCACATCTGCACTTCTGCTTCACGGCTATTGTAAAAGTGTATTTGTGAAGAGAAGTAGTTCATTCGATTATGCCAATGAGAATAAGGTTACTGCAACACCACGCGTCTGTGATTTGCAGGTGGATCCCCAAGACGTTTCGAGTTGAAAACAGCCAATCCCTGACCATGAAGCAGAGCTGCAGATTTGCACGTAAGCCATTGAAAAGAAAATGTTGCATAATTCTTTTCATCAAAAATCACCAGCTGCAGTGATCAGATTTGCCCAGTCGTCGAATGTTTTACGTTTTTTTTTACCGTAATCACGAAAACTCCAAGAGTTTTATTTTCGCGGCCTATTAAAAAAAAGGCACTGAAATATGTCGAAGCGGTATAATTCAGTCTCCGTAGACCAATTTCGGATAGCGCAGAATATATTTTTTTTACTGGTATAATGTAAGTAATACTGTAGGGACCTAAAAAATTTGCGCTTTCTTTTAGGCACAAGTTAGATTTCAAATATCTCTAAATTTCAGTCACTTCGCCATTGGTCCTGGACTTATTTGACACCTCCTGGAGACCGCTGGCCCAATAATAAAGAATCAACTAACTGCAGGACCAATCATGTGACACTGTGTCACAGAGCAGCCAATGAACAGATGTTTGCTCGAATACACATATCTTCTTGGAGGCTAGCCTACATGTCAGTGAACCCGCGAATTTTTCCAGGCTCTAGGCATTACAATTGCGTACTAGTAATGTAGATACCATACAAAACACATTTCGTTTTGTGTAGGCCTACACACGCGGAAGCTGTGTCTGTTTACTTTTTACGCTCACTTTCGTGCTCGTCTGCTGGCGGCTATATTCCTTGCTCCCGACGAGGAGAAAAGACCGAGTTGAATATTTAAATATTTCGGACGGAGGTAGAGACTCTACCCGCACCAGGTATTCGCTCGACGTTAGAGTAACTTCAACTCTACCGTGTAGATCGAGTAAGGTTTTCGTTGAGGTAATGAAGGCAAGGAACATGGGGGTTTATGAACCGGACAATTTCCCGCGTGTTATGCGTGGAGACTCGCCAGCGGCCGATAAGGGTCAGAATGATACACTCGACGATAACAGCTTCGCTTCTATTCGCGGCACGCCAAAACTGCCGTGCAGTATTTTCGTGTTACTCTTTCATCTATGGGACTTCAAGCGACTACCCTACAGTTTTACGCGTAGTAATTTTGTAGGAAATTCTAACGCATTCTTCCGACGTTGTGTTTTACGAATCCGAGCAGTTTTTTTCCCCACCAGCAATTTTTGGTTTGGCCAACATGAGCCCAACGTTTGCTATAAAATTGGACCAACGTTGGAAAAAATACGTTAGCCTGACATCAAAATGACACACAGGCTTACGTTGGCCCAACGTCGATTTTGTTTTGATGGAAGCCAACTCGATAACAGTGTTTGTCCAACAACAACAACAATATAGTTTTTTGGTTACATGCTATTTTCCTATATTACCAACAATTTTAAATGTTGCATTATGTCAATTGTATACATTGTGCCAACACTTGAATTACGTTCAGCCAACGTTAGTAAAACATTGTTGGAACAAAAAATTGAATAAAATATTACTTTAAAAAACAAATTTAAGACAAATATATGTAATGATCTATTTTCAGTTCTTTCATGACGTCTAAGCTTAGAAAATATGTTGGACCACGAACTTTTCGTAAAAATTATTTTCCCCAGTTTGTTTCAGTGCCTTACGCACACGTCTGCAGCTCTCCTTCATGGTAATCGGAAGCGTGTCTTTGTGAAGTGACGTCTCTCATTTGACTGCGCCAATCAGAATAAGCTTACTGGAACACCACTCGTCTGTGATTTGCGGACAGGATCGCAGAGTAACGTGAGAGTTAAAACATATCACCACTGACTACGAACCAGAACTACAGATGTGCACGTAAGACACTGAAACAAACTAGGGTAAAATTCTTTTAGCGATAAGTTCGTGGCCTTGCGATTGCCATACAGTTTAGAGATTTGGCGCGAGAGATACTGGGCCGACTTCTGTTATATGTAGAATGCGAAATATGCGCATACGCTGAATTCCGTTTCACGCACAGAAGTGCGCCGATGTATTACCGACCTCATTTATCTCCCGACTAAACTTGCACATGAACCCCACTGTGGCTGCGTTCCGTTACTGCTGAAATCACTGAGATTACTTAGTTTCTGCCAGCAGTGTCGGGACAGTTACAGTGCTTCGTGGAGTGTTTGTCTCAGTGAGACAGGCGCGCCGGAGCGAAATTTTGAGTTTTCTTAGGGGGGGGGGGGTTGGCAGACTCATGTATGTTGCAAATATACACGTATTCCAAAAAGCGAGGGTTACGGGAGTCCTCCCCCAGAAAAGTTCTAATATTAAGGTACAAAAAGGGTGCAATTTAAATGTTTCCGAACTGAAATATTAAGTGTAAAGCACCCATATTTACAACGGAAAAAAATTCAATTAAAGTTACGAATGTTTTGCATATACCCTAAAAATGTGGGGGGAGGGGAAACACATACTTTGTCCCCCTACACAAATGAGTGGGGAAGGGGGCGTCCGCCCCTGCTGCCACCGCGAATCCGGCGCCACTGCAGTGAGAATAGTTTCGGAACGATCGGCAATACTGAAATACAAGAGGCTGTAAAAAGAACCAATAAACTCAATCAACTGATGTATAAAAGAAACAACTCAGCTTAAACACTTTGAGGAGCAAACTTTCAAAACCAGACATGTCCACCTTATCTTGCTGTAGATAAAAGTGAATAAACATTATATTTTATAGCACTAACTGAGAATAAACATACCCATTTCAATAAGACGTGTGTTTTTATGGAGTCTGAGTTCATACTCGTATATAACACGTCTTATTTATTTAGAAAGGGCATTTTACTCATTTTCTGAATTTTGGACATGTCTGGTTTTGAATGTTTACTCCGCAGTTAATTAAATCGTATTATTTCCAAACACGTGGGTTGTTTACGAGTGACAGTCATTCAAACCTCTTCTATTAATATGTATGTATATTTATATACGCATAGGCCTACATATAGTTATATTGGTCTTGAATCGCTTTAGTAAGTTTTGTGCATGTGCCACAGCCACAAAAATCCTGCAATTATATCATCCAGCCTTCGTGACATTCATAAGTTCTTCAATCTTTTTTAAAACTCCCTCCCTCACTTATTTAGCTTACAATACACAGCCTCTGCAGCTACAATAATCTCAGTACTCGTCTAGCTTCGCACAGGATGATCACACAAAATCCCACGGAAGCAACTTTTAGTGGTCTCAGCAGTTTCAGAACTGCTGCTGGCGTTGCTAAGATTATTCAATCAGTGAAATCAGCAATAACGGAACGCGGCCTACGTCTGGAGCAGTAGGAGTTGGTGCGTGATGTCACAAAAATATAAATATAAAATAAGTTAATACTGAGTACAAAAATATTTACATATCCGTATAGGCAGTATGATATGGTAAACGTATTTAAATGTTGAATTTTAATGTGTAGGGTAAATATGTAGGTCGTTGAATCAAGTTTGGCTCGGACTGTTTAGTTTTTCAAAACAGGTGTTCCGTTACACACGTAAAGACAAAAACGAGTGGTAACGGAACAACAATGTTCAGATTTAAATGTACGTACGTAGGTACGAACAACGGAACTAAGTTTTGCAGTACATACGTCGGTCAGCAGCAAACTTAGTACTACGTCGCCATCGGTTTTATGCCCGACACACCCAAACAATGTCTATTTCGGGAACCAGCTTGAGGTCATGGTATACGACAGTTATCATCATTACGTTTTTATTTTTATATTTGTACCAGATATTTTTTAGACATAATTTATGACGAAATTTAAATCTTATGAACATTTTTTTTAAAATATGAAATAGTTGGAGATAGCGGAATATCGCGAAAAATGTTTCTTGGCAACGTACCCTTGAAAATACTGTACTTTCTTGCGACATGTATGATTCCGTGTTAAACGTTTGTCACAACGCAGCAGTCTGCAGACCAATAACAGGCATTAAATATTACAATAGCGCGATTCTTATTGGATTAGTCAAATAGGGCAACAGCTGTACGCACAAAGCGAAAGTCAGTCATCTTTTCATAAGCTGAACGTGCGTTGAAACCCAGCAAACAGTCAAGTTTTCCCGCGATAAATTATAATCTCAAGTCATAGCGTTTTCATAATGGCTTGTCATGGTAAAATTTCGCATGTCAGGGTTGTGAATACGTCACTAAAATCTACTGACTTACCGAACTGAAATAATTCACGTTGTAAGCCACAGGGTCTCCTACATATACGCAACAAATAGGCCTATATTATTTTTGAATTCAAATTTTAAAAGTTCAAGCTGTAGGGTTGCCGCTGAAAAATCGCATAGGAAAAATTGTAAAACGAAAACACAGCACGCGAGTTTGACGCAGAGTAAATGGAAGCGAACCCGGAAATATCGCGGGTTCAACGACCAGCCGGCTGGACTCCACAGTCCTGTGTACACTATGTCCTCAGTTACTTGTACATTGTCTGCTGCTCCAGTGAGTGAACAGTTGTACATGTGACAAGGTAGCGCGGCAGTCTGTGAGTGTTTTCATACAGGTCTGATATTGGTTCACAGTCCTCAAGGAAGAGTTTCAGTGAAAGTAATTAAGGCCATTTTTTCATTTATTTTAAACAATTGCAAATAACTCAAATATTTTTTAACCAAATGCTTTGAAAAAATTTGAGACTTTTTACAGTCATACGTTACACAAATTTCCAGAGCGTTTTTTTTAATAATGTACCGTTTGATGGCAAAAAATTGTTTTGCTTCATTTTGACTTGACCAAAAAATATGTGATATTTCAGGGGCAAAAATCTAAAAATCTTGTTGTTGTAATGCAACACAGGAATTCAGATACAAACAATGATATATAAGTGTTAAAACTGAAAGGATGAATTTTTGTTGTATGTATTAATTTGCATTAAAAAAATATTTTCGAAACCACTGCGAAACTAAAGAACGTGTGCGTGTGTAGGAGTTTGAAATCTAAGTCTTCTCAAATGAATTCGCGAAATTCCAGGGTCTCTACATCGTTGCCTTGTCTCCGCGCATCCAACGAGGGAAAGAACACCGAGTATGTAGGCTTCTTCGTGCAGTGTCCCTGAGAGTTCAGAGGTACGGTTGATCGCAGACGTAGGTAGAAAGGCCTCCCTGCTATATGAGACCCAGAACCGGAGATTTTTTGTGTCGACGGAGCCCATCCCTACCAGCAGACAATAGAGCCCTTCTTAGAGTAGGACCTCGACGAGTTTATCCTCCTGTATCGTCACATGGGTACCACGAACTACCCACGTATCACGACGACAACTTTGCAAATATACCTCAAGAATTGTACTACACTCCTGCGTATAGTCTGTTTCGTATAACTTCAGTCAAGGGCGCAAACAAGGGGGGGGGGTTCCAGGTTCTGCCCCCCCCCCCCCGAAATATGACGGACAAAAAAATTAAACCGTGCAATTTAGAATTTTCTATAAATTTCGTATGTATGTAGATTAACACTAGTAAGCTAGTAAATCTGTTAGGGAGTATTCAGAGCAACAATTAGTACCTAATATTCTTCACTCAAACATTTTTCATCTAAAAAAAATTCATGTTACTATCACTAGTATATTCAGTTTTTCGATACTAAAACTGCTTAAATAGCACAATTTTGCACCTTAAACCCCTAATTTTCCGGGGGGGGGGGGACCCCGGACCCCCCGCTTTAACTGTGGGAATCTGGCGTTTCCTTATAAACGTTTCCATTTCAACCCCCTTCCCCCCTCCACAGACACAAATCCTGACTGCGCCACTGAGTGGTATATGACAGCAACTTATGGGTAGAGTCATTGATATAGGCCTATGGTGAAAAGAATGTTTCACCAACTTATTCTAGTGTCTTACGTGGACATTTGCAGTTCTATTTTTTTTTTTTCATAGTCAGTGATAGGATGTCTTACTTCTCTCGCATGTCTTGCCGTAAATCACAGGCGTGTGGTGTTGCAATAAACTTATTCTGATTGGAGCAGTCTAATGAGGGACGTTACTTCAGAAATATACACTGCCAATTACAATGAAGCAAAGCTGCAGATGTGAACGTAGGGCACAGTAACAATGGTGAAAATTTTTCAATCCAAAAATTAGTGGTTCTACTTATGGGCACAACCAGAATCACCTTTTGCACCAACATGTTTCATTGCCTAAACAAATTGTAGGAAAATTCTTTTCACCAAAAATCGCTTGTTTTTGCTATAACATTTAATGTTTAGGACTATGTTCCACAATGTAAGACAATATTTACTGTACAGATGTAGACTGACATAGGGGCCGCGGTGGCAGAATCGTGAGACCATTCTTCTCTCACCGAGGCAATCTCGGATCGATTCCCGGCGGGGTCGTTCTCAGGATTTTCTCAAGCGGAATCGTACAGGAAGTTGCCGCTGCTCGGCGAGTTTTCTCGGGGATCGCCCGTTTTTCCCCGTTCCTTAATTTCGACACTGCTCAACACTCACCTCGAGTCAACCCTCACCAGCCCTAACGACCTAGATGTTAAGGGTTAGTTCCTTAATTTTGCAGTGATTTCTAAAATATTTTTATTGCTGCATAGTACTCATATAAAAATTTTGATCCACAGTTTTGACACTAATATGTCATAATTTGTAGCTGAATTTTTCTTAGCGATACAGACCCTACTGTACGGTTTTTTTATTTCGTCACTCAAAGTACAACGTTTTTTGTTGTAAAAATAAGCAAAAATGAAGCAAAATATTTTTTTTGCTAACGAATGGTACATTATTTTTAAAAACGCATCCCCAGTATTGTGCATCATTGACTGCACATAGTTTCAATTTTTTTCAAAGCTTTTAAGTAAAAATACTTGAGTTATTGGCACCAGTCTGGAAAAAAACTAATGAACAAGCGAAGCCCTTAAGCGTTGACCAATATGTCTGACCATTTGACTGACGTAACATAAATCATCTACTACACTCAACATGTCGTGCCCTCGGAACTGACGAATATTACTGATGTTATGCGAAACGGAAAATACAAGTAGCGTGTCCCAGATAAGGTGGTATTTGCTGAGTACTATACAGACAAAGAGCAGGAACAGTTAAGTGGCATGGAGCCTTGTCAAACAGGACGTAATAAGTAGAGACATGCAAAATTCACGTTGTTTTCCGACAGCTGACTAGACTGCAAATGACTATATAGGCTCGTTCGACGTCTTCCGCTGGCCGATATTGTCGTGACTTGCCGCGGAGAATGCTTACATGGTAGAGAAGTCAATCTCTGTAAAGGCATAACATACATAAATGATAACACATAAAAGTTCGTGGCCATTTGAATCGCATATTATTGTCTATTATGTATAATACAGTGAAGTTTAGTCTTCTACCAAATGATAACGCGAATTTCGCATTTCTCTAGTAATAAAATCCATCACGAGCTTGCTGCGAGGCATACATTATACACGTGGACAGGGTTAAGCAGAAAGGAACCAATAAACGATTTACTAGAACCAGTATATTTAAGGTCAAATTTAAAGTGAGTGTGTCTAAACCTTTTATAAACCGCTTACCCACTTACGGATCTAGCCTTTCCTTAGTCCGGGGCAAGATTTGTGATTTGCTGCCTCCTTCCTTTCCCACCCCCTTTTGCCATCAGTTCAATAAACCCAACAGTAATAAATTTATCATGCATGTAGAGACCGGAAAAATTCGCAGGTACACTGACATGTAAGCTAACCTCCAAGTATATATGTATATTCAAAGCAGACAGCAGTTGTTTATTGGCTGCTCGCTGACACAGTGATACCACATGATTGGGTTTGCAGTTGGTTGATGCTTTGTTATCAGCCCTGCGCTCTCCGCGAGGTGTCAGATAAGTCAACGACCAATGGCGAAAGGGACACAAACTAAGACATAAGCTTGCACCTAAAAGAAAACTCGAATTTTTCAGGTCCCTATGCATACGCTCGCGTAAATTGCAGTATAAAATGTTGTGGAAATACATAAAACCTGTACATACTTACTAGTTATACCATTAGCAGTGTTTTAAGTGTGCACTCTAATTATTATTATTACTGTATTTATAACGTTACATGGTGTTCAAGGTTAATAAAATGCACAAGTACGAAACTAGTAGAAGTGTAAAAAGTAGTAGATATTGATATTATATTTTAGACTCATTTACATTTTATTCCCAAGTAACAATTTTCGGCACCACCAGCAACCTGGCGCCCGGGGCAGCCTGCCCCCCCCCCCTCCCTCGCTTTCTGGCCTCTTATTTTTCTTAAAATTGTGTGATGTAGTACTTATTCTTTTGGCAGGCTATATTTCGAACCTTCTCCTTCTATTTAGTAAGGTTATCTCAAAATATAGCCTATTGCTTTGCGAGTTGTTTCCATTCTGCATAACTCCGCCACCTTGGATATATGCCTACTATACAACTACGTCAGAGAGGCTGGCGAGTAGATAAGGAAGTAAACAGCACAGCTTACCTTGCAACACCTTCATCACTGGCGCAGTGGCCAGAGGACTCACCTTCGAAACAGGGATCCTGGTTTGATTTCCGGCGGCGGCAGTCCCTGGATTTACGCACGCGCGAATCCTGCCGAACAGTAGCGCTGGTCACCACCGCCCATTTAGAATTATTTGGACATTAGCTTTTTTTTTTTCGAGGCACGGAAACAGGGAAGGCGATAAGTCGACTCTTAACACGTGCGTCAAAACACCTCATCGCCTCTAAGCGCGGAGGACTAAACTAGCGTGCAGTGTTTTCGTGCAAAGTGTTTTTTAATGAAACTTTAAGCAATGACCCTGTTATTTTATCTGTGGAAAGTTTGTGTCACAATCCAATGCATGTTTGTATTATAGCGTTTTGAGATTACGACTGGTATTTGAAAGTGTGTCTACTTTGCGTAGATAAACGCACTGAAAACACGTTTCATAATTACACAGGAAAAACTATTTTCGTTCCACGCTACAGAACAGCTCAATGCGGCATGTCCAACTAAAACTTTTGATTCCGGCGCCTCTTCGTTGCCGTCGTGTACCGGCCAAACTATTGATTTTAGTGGTAAAGTTCACTGATGAAAACTGTTTCTATAGACGTTAGACGTAGTCCTACATAAAACAATTCGCTTTATTAGGATATCTTGTTAGTTTAGGGTGGATTAAGGTAAAGTTAGGTTATATTAGATTAGGTAAGTTTAGGTTAGGTAATGCAACATTACCTAACCTAACGTTAGATTAGGTCAGATTAGGTTACTTAACCTAAACTAACGTAACCTTCCTTAACCTAGGTTAACCTAACCTAAAGTTATCAAACAATTAATTTTTTACGCAGGTCTACTTCCAATGTTAGTAGAAATATTTTTAATTTGTACAATATACCTCTAAAATCAATCAGTTGTCCGGTACACGATGAGTAGTCTCTTAATAGTTACCAAAAGTGTGCTTAAATATAATCAATCCACTGCAAAATAACTTTGTCACATATACGAGGGTTATTTTTTTTCAACCTCCGATCGGTTGAAATAAAAAAACGGGAATGAATTAGGAAATTATTTTAATGTCAAAAGAAACGTACATATGTACACTATTTTCCCTCATAATCACCGTGCAGATTGAGGCATTTGTCGCACCGATGCACCAGCCTGCCGATAGCCTCCTTACAGTCCGGATTTAGTACCAAGTCACTTCCACCTTTTCCCCTACGTTGAAAAAGTGGCTTGGAAGACGACGCTTCGACACCCATGATGAACTGCAGGACACTGTTAAAACGTGGCTGAATAGGCAGGAGGCATCATATCGTATTAAGCTCTCTGTAAATAAATCTTGCCTTACACCAAAGTAAATATCGAGAACTTATGTTTTTGTGTTACATTTTGCCTCAAAAGGTTTTTTTTTATATATAAGTTTCTTCGTACCAAAGATATTAATTCTGTCAACATAAAACTACTGTTAAAAATACTACAACTGTCTTCACCACGAAGATTTCAAATAAATCGTCTTAACAATGGTGCAATTTTTGTTACAAGTACTGTATCTTCGAAAAAAAATGTTCTTTTGCGACAAAGTTACTTTGTAGGGGCTCATATTGAAACAAACATTTTACTGCGGTAACGAAAGTGTTTTTACTGTGTAAGCGTTTTCCGGTTTCCTTTTACGATGGCCGAAGGCCACTGCAAATGACTTGCCATAAAGAATATTCGACGTTTTATGTCGTAGATTCATATTTCATATCCTGAGCAGTGCAGCCTTTTATTGGTTCTTTTATTTTCTTAGTCGCGTTTTGTTTAACTCCCGACAATTTATACAAGCATTTAAAATATAGCTCTACTATTCATTCATACGAGTCTTGTTCTGCTACACTATGCGTTGTTATATTTACGAATCTATAAACCAAGCCGTAAAACGAAACCTGTATTGAAGACCTTCGTTCGTTTTGACCAGAAAAGAAAACGCATTTCATTCAGACCAAGTCCTCGGCACATTAAATTTGCACAAACCATGTTTCGTGATGCCATTAAATATTTTTATTAGGCAGCCGTACCTTTTTTCATAACAAAGTATTTAAAATCCGAGTAAGAAATTATGGGCAAGAAATTATGGGCAAGAAATTTACGTCTTTATGCACGCTGTTTTGCTTCATCGTAAGATGAACGGGACATAAATATATTATTTAATAACTGCAAGAAATTTTAGTATGCCTATAAAAGCTTCTCAATGTGTATTCTTCAAATTCAAGAGCGGAAGATATAAACGTTGCTAATATTCAAGCAACACGGACATAAAATATTCGTGAGTAAATTGGTGAATAATACAGATTTTTAAAAAAGAGTATATTTGAGTTTAATTTTCAATTACAACACGGTTTTTTTTCGAAACGCCTTGAAGTTTTCTGGATCAATATGAGATACGCAGTAGATCAATCAACTAATCCCTTGCTATAGACTGTAGTATATCGCATGAAGACTTGCGCAAGATAGATTTTAAATAGAGCGTGCATTTTAGTTTATTTTTCAGTTCTGCCCGGCGGTTTTAGCTGACACGACCTAAAGTTTTCTGGATGACTTTGATACACCCAGTTGAGGAACTAGTCGCGTGCTATTGACTATAGTTTAACCCTAGAAGTAATGCACAAGATAGGTTTTAAACAGTGTGTGCATTTTAGTTTATTTTTCAATTCTGTGTAGGTTTTTCTGGCACGTCTTGACATTTTCGGGGTCAATATGAGATACGCAGTGAAGCTAGGATCGAATTCCTGTCTATAGACTATGCTCTATCCCCAGAAGATGTACACAAAGTACGTTTTAAAAAGTGTGTGCGTTTTCTATTCTATCACGGTTTTTTATACGCTTTGACGTTTTCTGGATAAGAATAAGATTCACAGTGAATCAAAAAACGTATCCAGTTTAATACAAGGAGTACACAAGATAGATTTCAAAAACTTTGTGCATCTTGATATAAATTTACAATTCTATTGCGGGTTTTCCCGACACGTATTGTAGTGTAGTTTTCTGGATGAATATCATATAAAAAATGAATCTAATAACGAATCCCACGCTATAGACAATTGTCTAATCTACAAAATGAATGTATTTTTCTTACAGCTATGCATTCTTAGTTTTCTGTCGGCCATTCTGCATTACAGTTTGGTTTCTAGGGTTTTATCAGCTGTTAGCATTTTCACCTTGGTTCGCTCATTGGGTATAATCTGATGGTACATCTACTGATTTTTGGTGAAAAGAGTATTGCAGAACTTGTTTCAGTACCTTACGTGCACATAGGCAGCTGTGCTTCATGGTTATTTGCAGCGCGTCTTTGTTCGGCACAGTCTGTTCTCACTTGGCTGTGGCAATCAGAGCAAAGTTAATTCAGCACCACACGTTTTACATTTGCGGATATATCTTCGAGACTGTTAGAAATAAACACGTTCAGTTTCTGACAAAATGAAGCAGAACTGCGTGTGTGCTAGTAAGTTATTGAAATAAATTGTTACAAAAGTATTTTCACCAAAACTCAGTGGCTTTAACTATTGCCTTATCATCATTGGTGCAATGAAATGAGAGACATGCCTGAACAAAGACACGCTCTCAATAACCGTGAAGCAGAGCTGTCGATGTGCACGTAAGACACTAAAACAGTGATGCAAACGTCTTTTCGCGACAAAATCGTGACACTAAAAATTAGCGTTATTTTTTAATGGCAAGCTAAAGCCTAGTGCCCTGTATGTACTCGAGTACAATCTGGGACTTCAATAGGCAAGAACCTTAAGGTTGTTCAAGTGGGGAAAAAACATAATTTTATATTTGTATGAAATAGTGTTAGTTTTGTACACATTACTTGAGAGTGCATATACCTCTAACAGAAAAAAATTAGCTCATCTAGTTTTCCCGTAATGGCACTTCAAAGTCAAAATTTGCTTATTTTTACTTCATACAAAACTTGAAAACCAGTTAACATAAAG
>PNEQ01129217.1:0-29237 GCA_003012365.1 Medauroidea extradentata
TTACGTCTCTGTGGATTACTTTATATGGCTGTGGGCGGTGTTCGCGTTCCTCCAATACCTCACGTCTTGTGCTGTGGGCTAATGTTTTCAGGATGAGCGCTCCACCTACCGTGCTGCGCGCGCATCGACTGCCCCTCTGCCTCTCTTGCCTCTTCACCCCCGCGCTGACAGCTACCACAACGTTTGGACCCTACAGTACACATGTCAACTCAAATATGTAAACTCGCTACATACAGTCACAACATTTTTACTATTATTCTTTCTTATAATGTGGAATTTCCATAATTTTACTTACTTTTTCCTTAGGCCAAACGCATGCATGTTCCAATACAACTTTTCCATAGTTTCATAAAAAATGTACCAAAAATTCAATATATTTCTACTTGTTCGCCAAAGCAAACCAAAGCATTAAATTTAAAAAAATTATCGATTTTTTTTTGTTTGAAAATTTTAATTTTACGAGGTCATATGCAGCAAATAGCTATGTTGGATGTCTTGGAAATTGACAAATTTAATGTTTTTAAAAAAATTATGTCAAATTTTATGTCTTACGATGCACACTAAGGTCAAATCAAAAAGTTGTTGCATTTTTCACTGAATGTGTTAAATGTATAGGGGCCTACACGTGTATAATTAGGATGTTGTTAATGGCATATGCAGGAAAATACCTTAACTAAAGTTAACTAATTACGTTACTTTAAGGGTGACTGGTACTGATTTGATACAGTAATATTTCAAATGTAATCTATTCTCTATCAATTCCACTGACTTGCCTGCTAAAATCAACTTAAGAAGAAAATTTTGCCTTAAGGTTACTTAAGAGCGTTTGATATAAAAATTTTATATTTTCACAAAATAGTATTTGTTTTCTAGACGGTACTTGTCAGTACATTTTCCTCTTATGAAGCAATTTTATATTGCATAGTTTTCACACAACTGTGTGTCAAAGTAAAATCTTGCATGTTATGCTGTCATGCAAATACTGAAAACCAATTGACTTACTTAAACCAAAATATTTCACAGTTTAAAAAATGTCATGGGCTGCGTAACCAAACATTAGAAAAATTCACAGCGAATTTGTAACTTTTTTTCCGTGAACATTTGCAACTTTTCTAAATATTCAAAACATTATGTAGTGAGATTATAAATGTAAGGTTACGTAGCCCATGGCAAGTTATTTCACATATTTCACAATGAATTATTTAATTTGAGTATGCCAAAAGGAATTTTCTCTAAAATATGCGAAGTTCAACACACTTCAGTTTGAGTTTTACAAATATTTTTCTAGACTTTTTTATTTTGTCAAGAAAACTGAAAACAACTCCTTTGCAATTTCGAGCTCTGTGTTGGAAACACGTCTCTCCGCTAAGCTTCAAGCAAATTTATTGCACAGTATTTCCTTGCATTGTAATATGGCAGTGAACACAATTTTTTAAAAATATTAATTATATGTCAATGAAAAAGAATCAAACTAGAACTCAGCGGTAAAGGCAAAGAGATAACATTCCTAATTTTGAAAATATGACATAAATTTGAATTCGCCGAAGGAAACTACTGAACATCCTATACGTAGTAAAATTCAATAAGCTCATTGCTTAAATCAAATTGTTTTTACTAAGATGGTCGATTTATCAATACTTTAACTGCAAGCAAAATTTTCCAATAACAGACATCGCAGTACTGAAACCATTAATACGTCCGTATTCTTGCGATTAACTGCATTTACCGAACACTTATGAAAATATTTCTTAGATTCAAACCATATAATGTTAAATTTGAGGAAAACTAATTTTTAAATTTTTAATATGTTCGAATATGTGTGTGAATAAAAAATATATCTTTTATGAAATAAACGTGAAAATTATTTATATTTCTACCTCATTATCATCAAATCCGTGGAACAATCCATAGAATTTCGTTAATTTGAAATAAATGAATGCAGAAACATAAACGGATTTAATTAATACTGGAGTGCGAAAGATAAAAGGACAACAGTTTTGCTGGTTGGGGAAATAATATATTGCCAAAGCTGCCAATAATAATGTTGCAATCATCACAAAACTCGTACCGAGCAGCATTAACAGCTCCCAAATTATAAATGATAGCAGCGAATTTTTATAAAACAACCATAAAAAACCAATCACATAGTATTCACTTCGTAATAAACAAACGAGTCCTTGAAATATGGGAAAAAATAAGCTTTATTAAATAAAATGTAAAAAAAAATATTATTTGCATTATCTTGCATTGTATGAATGTACACTTCAAACTCTCGTTAATCACATTCGCAGTTTCATCAACCGTTATAATAATGCCGTTGAAAAAATATAGCATTGGGAGATATAAGTAACATATTTTTTTATAGAGTACTGCCTGCCCTCTGACGTCGCTTATGGCAATGCTACGATCAAAATAATGTAATGCATAGCAGTAAGCGTAAATTTTAACTACAATTAGAATTTTGGAGCTTGCTGTGTATCAATATTAGTGTCATGAAATTGGGTCCCAATGAATGTGAACCACATTACGTTGGTATGTGAAGGTTTCCATTGACATTAAGAGATTCCGATCAGCTGGAGATTTCCTACAGTAAGTATGCATCCGTATTATTTAGAACTTAAGAGAGAGCTAGATACTAAATTTTATTTATCGATTTTCTGCTATTACTTTTGTTTTAAAAAATGTTCATAAATGTGGCAATGCTGAGGCATAGAAGATATTTGTGATGAATTTTGGAGATCATAATTGTGTTTTGTTGGACTTGTTATCATTCTTGAAAGTTAACCTATAATTCCCCTCTCAGTTATTCTGTATGACAAATTAATGAAAGGTTCCATTACTTTTTATGTCAAGCAGTTTATTAATAATATATCATATGTCTTGCCAAAAAGAGAACATTGTGATAATACAACTGGAATAAATGTTATGGTTCAAATATAAAAAAAAATTAAAAATAATTATGTAACACTCCATCTTAACGGTACCAGCGCTCAAGCGGCAGAAATTTTCCCTGTGCAAAACTTTTAACATTAATCTTTCCAACCGATAGCAGCAGAATTAACCTTATTTTGACTCAACACATTCGCGAATTTTCAGAATGTTATAGTATATCACAGAAAGAATAAATTTTATTTTATTTGCATAAAAATATGTTTTAAACTCTTATTTTCGTGTTATTCGAGGGAGGAATGCAAAATCTGTAAAGCCAAACATACATTTTTATTTATTTTTTGAGCAAAATGCGATTTAGGTAAAAAATTTAAGCATTTACAAGTAAAATTTAATAATTCTGTCATAGCCTTACAAAAAATGTAGATTTTGTAGTTTGTGTATTTCATTTTATCAAACATGTTATTCACTAAAATACCAAAGTTTCTTCGAATAAACTTTACTTTTTGAATTATTATACCGTAAGTTTTTTTTTTAAGTTTCCTCGTTGGAAAACTTCCTTATGTATTTTGTTGGATCTATGGGGATGTTTAAGAGGTTTAACTATTGTGTCCTTCATGGTTGGTTTAATTTTATTTCATCTCTTGTCTTCAGATTGTTATACTTGATGGTCTAATCGTATTCGGAAGGAGCTAAGTTCGATTTCCGGCTGTGACCATCCCGATTTCGGTTTTCCATGTGTTTCTAAATATCGCTCCGCTGTACAGTTTAAACAATTCAGCTCGCCTGTTAGTAACATGATTTTCGTGCCTCTAAAAATGGCTAAAAAAAAAAAAAACTATTTTATTTTTTATTAAGCTGCAGCAACTCTGAAAATACAACCTGAATTTGTAAAGTGCAAAACGAGATACATGCCTTTGGCTTTTACTTCACACTATCTAACACAGGGTCACAGCTTAAAGTCCTATTGGAAAAACACTATACGGAAACTTTTCACGCAAGTTTAGCGCACTGCAAGTAGAGGCGATATGCTTCCCGTCAAGTGTGGTACTCTGGCTCTTATCACCCCAGTTTTTGTCCTTTGCAAGTACTGTTCAAAGTCCAGGGCTTGCTTCTAGTTTTGAGTTATTCGAATAAAATTTGTAGTTTCATAGATACGGCAGCCTGAAGAAGCCGTATATAGGGACATTTTGAACAGTTGACAAATTGTTATTTTAACATTCGATTTGATTATTTAAACTCACAGATTCGTCGTCTGAAGTGTGTGCTATTTTCCTAGCTATACAAATGTAATCAACATTAAGTAGTTTCGTCCCATAAAGAACAGCACTCGCAACTCGCTACAAATCATTTCAAGACCATGATCTCTCGTTCCTACTGTTTTCACTATAATTAGCTGTTAAGTTTAAACGAAAGCAGATATGTAAAATCTGTTTGGCAGTTTTGTTCAAAATTGTTTCCACCAGTTAGATAAATTTTTTAATACAGTTAATAATATGATTTAAGCTAATTATGTAACTAACGAAATTGCTGTTAAATGGCTTGTTAAGCGAAACAGTTGATTTTTCTTGTCTTAAAAATGAACTAACACGACGAAATTCATTTTAAACAAAACTTACAAAAAATTGGTTGATACCTGTTCTTGTTTAGGCTTTAAATAATAATTATAGCAACAACAGCAGGGATAGTGGTACTTTGCCTTAGGTTCCACACGAATGCAACAAAATGCGTGTAATCTTCGCCAGGTTCGTTCCCTCCTGTGTGCGTGGCGCCGAATCGATATGTTCACGCAACAGGAAAGAAAGGAAATGACGAATAATTGTGAAATAGTGTGCGGGGTGCACATTACAGTTAAGCGAGCCTGTACTAAGCCTCCCCGCGACACTTGGTTTGCCCAGGGCCCGTCCCTCTGGCCGGAGACTTTCATATGCGCACCAGCCATGCAGTATTTCTTTCCCCCTCTTCCTTTTCATTTTATTATTATTTTTTTAACACGCGCGAAATTTCCTGGCGGTGCTTGTAATGACCGTACGCGAATCCACTTGCCCGCAAGCAATATCGGGGCGAGTTTTACATTCTCATTAGATTTCTTGGAGCTGGAGGGAGGGTAGTCAGTTTTTTTTTGGTGGGGGGAGGTAAAGTAGAAGGAATAACAACTGGTGCGTTGGTATAACGTGTGGCTCATCTCACATGAACGAGGGTGAGGCACAAAAGCTGTAATACGGAAACTATGCTATATACACAAATCTCGTTTATTAACACGTTTTCCCCTTTTATAGCTATTTACACGGCCGCCCCTCATTTTCATTCGGCCGCAAAGCAGAGATGGAGAAAAGATGTGAGAAAAGAGACAGGAAGTGAAAGACCTGGAATGTTTACGGTAACGCTTTCTATCTACTTTGCTGGTAAAAGTGGAATTAGAACATTTTCGGAATGATACCGACCTACTCGGCGAGGGAATGTTGGTATGCTTGAGATAAGTTGTAAGGTGGCGAGTTCTGACCTCTGTTGTTGGCACCACTGGGGTAACCTCTTGGAAAGTCAACCCTCTTCTGCTGGAAGACCGGAAATAGGGATTGCGAAACGAACGGATTTCAAAGGAGAGGATTTGAAGCAAAGGAAATGAGTTTTGACCCCAACGACAGGCGGGCGCCGATTTGCGATGCAGGTAGGAAGCCAATGTAAGGAAAGTACTACTACATATATTTTATTTGAGCTGTTCGATGACTTACAAATTGTCCACATTGTAAAGAGTAACAGAAAAAAAAATACCAATGTTCACATAAAAACAAATTAATATAGATTCCTTCTACAAACTATCCCTTCGATAATTTGTTGGTTATTTCCGTATGGATAGATTTTTCCAGAACTTTGAAACATCTACCTACAGTAAAGAAAAATATAAAATCGTTACAAAGATAAAAATATCCAGTGAAAACATATACTGAGTTATGAAGTGCTGTCGAAAATATCATTGTACATGGGAATTAATATTTGAAACATTATCGCACTTTGTTTAGTCCAAATATGGTACTGATGCTGTCTTATTTCTACCAAAGTCACCGAGCGAGGTGGCGCAACGGTAATACGTCGGACTCACATTCGGTAGGACGCGTGTTCGATCCCCGGTTTCGGCCATCCTGATTTCGGTTATCCATGGTTTCCCGAAATCGCTCCAGACGAACGCTGGAACGGTTCGTTAGCAAAGGCCATGGCCGACTCCTCTCCCAGCTCCTGCCATTGTACCAAGTTGTGTCGCCGTCTATAACGACCTCGCTGTCGACGAGACGTAAATCCCAATTATCTACCAATAGGCTGTTCGAAATAAAGTGAAGACTCAAAGAAGCCCTGCAAAAGTTATATTTTCAGCCAATTCGTATCTTTCCGCCAGTAACGCCTAACGAAGGGAAATTTCTAACCCATTTGGACACTTCACTTGATGTTTGCACGTGTAAGATGAAGTGTGCTGTCGGTAGGTGCCGTAAAATGGGGCGAATAAAATCACCGTGAGGTGAATAGGATCAAAATTTGAAACAAATTTCTCGCCAACAACTTTTCTTATTAAAAGTTACGTTCCAGTCAAACTACCTGTAAACAGCATTAATTTGCGTATCAAGAAAAAAAATTCTCCAAAGCAAGTACTGCACTGATAATTTCATTCTAAATCTTTAGATTTTATTCACCCCTTTTTACGGTACCTTTATGGTTTGATAAAAAGAGGTTTATTAATTATATTCAATACAAATATGTCGATTTCAGTTGATTTTATTTCAAAATGGTTGTATTTAGGTAGGAAAATATATGGAACTGTGTACAGTAATTACCTGGCAACCATACAAGCTGTAAGGCCGCTATTGTTAATGATAAATAGGGACCCTTGTTTTTCGCGAAAATAATTTTGCCTCACTTTATTTCAGTGCCTTAGTGCACATCTGAAGTACTGCCTCGTGGTCAGTGATTGGAGATTTTAACTGTCACGAGCCTTGAGATTCTACCGGCTAATCACAGACGCGTGGTGTTGCAGGGAAGTTTTTGTAATTGGCTCAGTCAAATGAGATACGGCTCTTCACACAGACACGCTGCCAATGACCATGAAGCAGATCTACAGATGTGCACGTAAGGCAGTGAAACAGACTGGGGAAAATTTCTTTACGCGAAAGTACAGGGTCCCTACCAATAATAGGCATCAAAGATTGCAATAGCAGGATTGTTATTTGCTCAGTCAAATATGACAGCTCTAAGAACAAACTAAAACCAGTAATTTTTTCATAAGCTGAACGTACGTGAATCCCAACAAACAGTCATATTTTCCCGCGATATATCTTATGCCCGTACATTGATCGGCCTTACTGAGCCGCGCAAATATAGACCTCGTACACGGAAATTATATTTAGCTAAATGGCTCCATAAGCACACTGCTGGTTAAATACTCTTTATTTGCTTCCATCCACCCATGATAACTAGACATTAAGGTGGCTCTCTAATGCTAGCCATTTTTGAGATAGTTCTCGTTGAACGTGTTTAAGTCCGTGTAGTGTTACAAAGGGTCTGAAGTTATTCCGATAGTCATAATATCTTATTTAAAATTATAGTTTATCCATTCTTGGCTTTGGTTGGCTTTCTCGACATCAAAATAAAATTACAGAAATTTTGCTAATCCAAGCAGGAAACCGTGTGTTGAATTACGGAACGGAAGCGGCAGGTATTATAATTTATTTGTATAGATTTGTCACATAAACCTAGAAAATAAACGAGCTAAACTATTTATGGTCGCTGTCATCGGTTTTATTTCTGTTTACTATGATTTGCGTTTATTTATTTGTTTTAAAGCTTTCTTTTTTTATTTTCTTGTGATCTGTCATAATTCCATTTGGATATATATATATATATATATATATATATATATATATATATATATATATATATATATAAAATATGTGTGTGTCGACTACACTGTAAAAAATTTGCTCCGTCGATTTACGGAATTTCTGGTAAAAATTTCTCCGGATACCTCCATGAATTCACGAAAACTTAGTTTTTAATCCAACAGACGTTTCCGTAAAACAGTTTCATCACACGGAACTGAGCCATATACTATACATGTCTATAATGCTACAACTGCTTTTCTACAGATTTGCAGATTTACCGGTGATGTTATTATAATATATCCGTAATATTTACATCCGTCTAACCCATAAATTTTCGATTTTTTCCGTGCAAGTGTCCGCAGCAGACTTACGGACATATTACGTATGATTCCGTAGTGTGTATTTACTATAAACATTTCCGTATTTTACATTTACGGACACTATTTCCGTTTATTAACGGAACATTTCCGTTAAATTTTATAACGGTGTACATGAGAGTATTTCAAGTGGTACCGAATGCCAGTGGAATTTTTAGTACGTTGCTAAGGAGTACTAAACAACAGTTGCTAAAAACTCTTACAAAAATAAGGAGGCACAGTTAAAATAATTTTCGCTGTTTTACGGAGAAGTGCTGGTAAAAAATTCTCCAGAAGTGTCCGTTAATTTACGGAAGGCAACTAACTCCACTTATGGAAACTCGCATATTTATGCGACTTCTTTAGGATGCAGGCGCAATAATGCGTTCGGTTATTTATTTAGTTTCTTCTCGCAGTTTTACATATGTTTAATTAATGAAACATGATGATGTATGACTGTGTTACAAAATAATGTTTCCGTTAATTAAACAGATGTTTCCGTAAAATTGACCGTAAATTTACGGAAATTTTTAAAAGTGTATTGCTGAACTCTGCTCATTGCATTTATTGTTTTCTTGTCTCTTTGTTTATTTTCAGGGATGGCAGTATTTATAATTATGTATTTTCAAAAATCTTTAATTTGTCGTGGGATTAGTAAGAACATATTATCGTGATATACTTTATTATTGTGATGGACCACTTTGCGGACTTCATATAATTGGGAAGGGTCTGTACAAAGTTCGCTAGGTAACTGACAGAAAACAGGCACGTGCTGTTTCGGCAGTAAGTGACCAATGTATAAAATGCAATATAGAAATTAAAATGTTTACCATCTTTCTATTACTATAGGTTCGAAGACATAGCATCACGAAGTATGGTAGGTTTACCTTATATCTCAATAAATTCAATTTTTTTTATGTTTTCCTCTTATATTACAGTGTCATCCTATTCTGAGATATGTTTAATATTTCAGGTCTCTAGCTCGTCAAGTAGGTAGTTTAAAATCGATTGCAAAACTTGTGCCGAACGCTCTGACAGTCAAGAAAGCGAATACTTCATCATCGTTCGCACCGAAGTACCAAAATTAAAAAAATAATAATAATAATACGAGCGTTGTATGCGTATATATTTACTTTAGCGAATATCAACTTGTGATGGAAACGCACAGGGTTTTAAGGTGGTTAGTTTCCATGTATTCTTGGATTTAGTTAAAATTGTTCATAATATACCTTTAATGTTACTTGTAAACTAAGCCAAGTAAGACATTGCAGAATGTCTTAACGGTTACTAAAATATCATATTTGTTTATCATCAGTACTGTAGTGATCTTTTAGGTCGTAGGTCGTTATAAGAAATTAACTAATTATTCAGTGATATAAGTCTCGTGTAAGAAATAATGGAAATCACTAAGCACACTTAAGCTGACCAAAACCACATGTTAAGTGCTGCTGCAGGTAATGATTGGCTCTGAATGTCAAAAACAAAAATGTAATTGGTTGCAAGGAAACTAGCATAAAATATATAAATAAAAAAACACACAATTTGTCCAGAAACATACGCCTAATAAGCATACTACGCGAATCCTGGACTGAATTGAACACTAAAATGTTTGTGGCAAAATGTACAATGAGATTTTATTTGCACAATGTGGCAACATAGCAGTGTAGTTAGTCCCCTCTTGCGCTACGCAGATATCTTACATATCTTGTTCTGACCTGCATCTAATGGATACAGGTATAAATCCCTAGCAGTCCAAACGTGATTCTACGTTTACTCAACGACGTAACATACATAAAATAATACCTGGACTTGGATTGCACGAGGGGACTTTCTCCGTGCAGTGTTGCCACATTGCGCACGTAAAATGACGTCGTACAACATTTTGCAACTTTCATTTTCGTCTCCAATCAACCCTTTGGATTCACGTGATGTGCTTAGTATGAGGTTGTTTCTTGACAGTGGCGGATTTTGGAGGGGAGGCATGGAGCCCCTCCCCCTTTATGGTCAGATTTATTTTCTTTTTTAAGTTTTCTTGATTTAATTTTTAATTTCACTATATGCTTTTAAGACATAATTTATTTTAAAATTGTCTTATTTATGTAATTAAATTTTTGTATGTAAACTCCTTAAAAATAAACAATTTTGCATCCCTAAAATCAAAGTTTTCTCGGGGAAGGGCCCCCGGACCCCCGCTTTTGGCTTGGGGTGTATGTATACACACTTTTTAAGGCATAGCCCCCCCTTCTCGCAATGCTGGATCCGCCACTGTTTCTTGACATTCTGTATATATAAAACTACCCCGTTTACGTAGCAACGTGCAAATTATCTCAGCTCTAAGACCTGGAATGGGGATCCTTCCCGATTCTGTGAAACTGGCATGAATTAACTTTATGAGGACGTAGTGTCCTCGGCCACAAAGAATGTCCTTTCTCTTCCCGACTGTAATATTTTTTTCGACATACTTCGCTCTCCCCTCCCCTAGGTTCTCATGACTCAGGAGAGTGGCCGGCAAATAAACGTCTGAATAACGCGCGAGGTGACTGACGAAAATGTAACCGCCACCCACCCCCTAATTTTTTATATCGGTTCAGGAGCGCGCGCGCTGAGATGGGGGTTGAAGGAAGGCGTCATAAGTCACTCGTTCTGCGGCCTCGGCGGACAAGGGGTCGCTAGGCGCGGGGTAGTCTTTCTTCTATTAAAATTACTGCCATAAAACAGCCGAAACAGACAGTAAAAATACAGCAAGGGAAGCAGTTAAATGTCTCTTCCTCCCCTACAACCCCCTGTCCTCCTCCTACAGCGGACAGGAGCCCGACTGGGGGCGGTGTTTTCCTCGAGGGTGAAATACAGGAAAGAGGGCAGAACTCTATACAGGACAGTAAAAACACGCACATTTCTGCCTGAGGTATGCTTAAAAAGTAGGGAACTGCCCTCGGGATACGAAATTGATCGCGCAAATAACAGTTCTTTACGAGCACCCCCGGAAAACTTGAAAGGGGAGACGGCAAAAAAAAAAAAACTACTTGTCTCCCTTTTCCCGGTCGCCATTTCTAGGCTAGGAAGGACTTTACGGCCCCGCGTAATGGAAAACATATTTCACGTGTGGCAAGGGCCGAGTCTCCGGTTCCTGGTTTTGTAGGAAGGAAGGTTGTGTGTGTATGTGAATGTATGTGGGCGGGGAGGGGGGTGATGATGGGGAGGGGGTGTAAGTGGTAATGGTGCGGGTCGACAACTTCATGTGCATCAGTGTGACACCTCGAGCAATCCCGTTTCAGTAATTTCCCTGCCAGTCTTCAACTAATCCGAAGATAGGGGTGTCATAGTGGTCTCAACGCTAGCTTCCCCCCTAAGCAATCCTGGCTTGACTCCCGGTGGGTTCACCCCCCCCCCCCCCAATTTAGAGCTATGCCAAAAAGGTGGCGGGTGGCAAGAAGGAAGCCACACCCCCTTTTACTAAACATGTGGGGGGGGGTGAAATACATAACTGAGCGGTGTTGCGCATCAATAGATTATGCGACAATTTAAAGACATTACAATAAAACATGCCGTAAGTTTTATTTAATTCCGAATATTCTTACAAAAAGTATATTAGCCCTATACATATGTCGAATAGTCATAAAACAGGCTACAGGAGTGAAATACTTTTTAGGAGAAAATTTCAAAATAGAAAAATATTTAATGCTAAACTAGCAATTGGCAAATAGTCGATTGATGCATAAAACTGTATTTTTACCCCCAGAACGGGATTTGTTTATTTGTTCGTAATAGGGAAAAATTCAAACAATTACACGGAAAAAATTGTTGTTACTGTCTATAATATGTACGCGTGTATGAGGCGAAACCATTATGCATTATAGCTAGCAATTTTTTTTCTGGCTGAAAAGACCAAAATAGTTTTGGTTGTTCTAACGAAATGTTTGTACAGCAGTAATAACCCTTCTTGTAAAGATGATAGTAGGCTTCCTTCGACGACAATTGATGCTATGTTTCAAGCACTTATCTTAAGGGCATGGGCCCGAGTTTCTTCGCATTTAACGACAAATATTTTTATAACATATATGGGTGCCGATATCGTAAAATCGCTTCGTAACTTTGTTATGGCTTATTTAAACTGCATACTCTAATTTTGTCGAGCCAGAAGACTGCAAAATAGTTGCTAATTAGCTAATTAACGAAATTTCCTTTTAATTGATAAATTAGCTATACTCATACAGTTTGTCTCGAAAAATTACATTGCATAGTAAAACCAATTTGCCAAAAAGTTACGAAGCAATTTTATGACGTTGACTCTCGTGTGGATTTAAGCAAATAAGAACCTCGAAAGCCGAGAAAATTAGGCCCAAGCCCTTAATTAGTTTTTTTTTTTTGGTTGCTCATTTATTTGTATAAATTCTTTTGTGTAACTGTTGTTTTATTGCGACTCAACAGTCGGTAGCAATGGCGTTTATCCATCAAACAAAACACTTAAGTTTGTTATACAGCCCACATAACAAAAATCATTCCAAGATAACTTCGTTTGTTGCGCTGTGGATTTCCCACGAGTCAACTACACTCGTCCGCGGTGACATACGTTAAGGGTGTTCAAGTGCGATAAAATCATAATTTTATATTTTTATGAAATATTGTTAGTTTTGTAGACGATATTTGTGAGAACATTTTACTCTTACGAAACAATTTTAGCTCTCATAGTTTTCTCAACGATGCGTCAAAGTAAAAATTTGCTTGTTACTCTGCCATGCAAATAGTGACTGACCTACTTAAAATAGCTCATTCACTGCGAACTTACACCCCAGGAGCTATACAATGAAACATTTAAAAACCAACAACATAACAATTTGAATTTAAAATAAAAATCGCAAAGTTACAGAAAAAAAAGTTGTAAATTCAGCCATTTTTTTAAAATACAAATACAGTTCGCAGGCTTTTTTGAAATATTTTATTACGTAGCCCACAATATGTTATTTCACTGCGAATCATTTCACGTACGTAAATCAAATGATTTTCACTCTTTGCATGGCAGCAGAAGATGTAAATTTTGACTTTGACGCAACGTTTTGAGAAAACTAGAGAGATAAAACTGTTTCGTAAGAGGAAACTGCACTCACAAGTATCGTCTACAAAACTAACACTATTTCATATAAATATATAATTATGACTTTATCGCACTTAAACACCTTTAAGACCGTGTTCATTATTTCTACTGTTTCTTTCTATAAAATATTTTTTAAATCCTAAACGAGAGCATGTATCAAAAATATGTTTGGCAGTTTTGTATAAAATAATATTTTCTGTGATAGCTTTTTTTTTTTTTTTCAAAACAAGAAATTACACGATTTCGACTAAAAAGTCAACTAACCATAATTTCGTTAATTACATAATTACCTAAAACCATAGTATTTACTACCTTAAAAAAATCACACAACTAGGAGAAGACAATTTTAAACAAAACACCAAACAGATTTTTATATCTGCTCTAGTTTAGGCGTAAAAATTAATATCGCTCTATTAGGAGAAACAAAGAATGGCCTTAATGAAAGGCATTCCGTTTGTCACACCACCATTGCAATAATTGTTCGAGTATCACAAGTGGCTGAAAGGTGAAAACAGTTTAGACTAAGAATACCATTATCAAGGACGATAACAGTTCTTACTGTCTTTCGAGCATGCCGCACACTAAAGACACAAAACACAACACATCGTCCCACTTGCAAACTACCACCGTTTAGGGCAGACTAAGGTTTGATAATATTTCTACGTGTGTTTTTATTTTCCCCAGCGTGCATTTTACTTATGATTGCAATGAAACACTCGGAATGTTCTTCTCGCTTTTTTTGTTGTCGTTTTCCCTACCGACACCTTCGCAGCCGTTAGACGCGAGGGGAGAATATGTTTCCAGTACAGAGGGTGAAACCATTTTACGAATACACAGACAAGGTACGGGTCTGCTTCGGCCCCTGCGGCGTCAACCCTGTAGTGTATTTTTTTTTTGTTGAGGATAAAAGGGTAGAAAAGTTGGATGGAGGGCGGAAAGCGGAAGGAAAGGATGATGTGTTGCAAGCAGCTTGTCTGGTAGGGTTGCAGATATTCTTGTTTTCCCTCAGCGTTACGAACACAAAACTGCCGGAACCGCTCGGCGCACGGACGGCATTGCAGCGTGTCACGCGTATTCTTTTTTACTAGAAATCGCTTAACTTATTCGTATTATGTTTATCTACGAAAATAATACACACTTCAAACTATGCTTCTATGTTTTCAAAAATGTAGCACGCTTGTTATAAAGATGAATTTCGGGCCTCTCAAAATGGCTAGAACTGTTTTATTTTTATTCTGCTGTAACTCTGAAAATATTGCCTGAATTCGTCAAGTGCAAAGCGAGAGGCATGCGTTGGTCTTTACTTCAAACTATTAAAAAATAAAATGTGGTTACCGCTTAAAGTCCCGTAGGAAAAAGACTACAAGTAAAACCTTGCACGCCAGTTTGACGCGCTGTGAATAGAGGCGATATGCTACTCGTCAATCGTGGGACACTGGCTCTTATCGCTACGCTGTTACCACGTGTCAAAGGTGGAACTTAGACACCGGCGATGTCTCCTCTTAAGGGCGTCCAAGTGGGGAAAACCATAGTTTTATATTTGCGTATAACATTTTAGTTTTGTAGACGTTTCTTGAGAGTTCACTTACCTCTTACAAAAAAAACTCAGCCCATTTTCTCACAATGGCTTTTTAAAGTCAAAATTTGCATGCCTTTAGTTCATACCCCCCGAAAACTAATTAACATAGTGAAAAAAATTAATTCAAAGAGAAGGTACATGTTCTAGGCTAGGGTAGTATATTAAAACCCATTTTAAAAATGTTTTGTATTTTTTAATAATTTCAGAAATTTGAAATTTGTTTGCTACTCGTAGGAAATTTTTTTTAAATGCAAAAATATTTTGAATTGGATTTTTATATACTTAAATTCCTAGCCTTTGACATGCACTTTTACTGCGAATTTTTTCGTTTCATAATGTTAATTAGTTTTCGAGGGGTGTATGAACTAAAAACATACAAATTTGGACTTTGAAATGCCATTATGTAAAAACTGGCTGAACAAAATTTTTTTTTATAAGATTAATATGTGCTCCCAAGTAACATATAGAAAACTGACACTGAAACTCTCATAGTTTTCGCGTAATGAGTCGTAATCGTAAACATCAAAATTTGCTCTTTACGGTTTTATGTATGCCATTAAAACCAACTGACATACCAAACCGAAAAAATTCACAGTGCATAATAATTTTGAAGTCTATGATTTGACATATATTAAATCTAAAATTAAAAATTTTTTGTATTTTCATTTCAAATTTCAGCATGTTTTATTAAATACAAAAACATTTTACTTTTTTGTTTTATATGTGTCATTTCATAGCGTACAATATTGTTATACACTGTGAATTTTTTCGGTTTGGAAAGTCAGTTGGTTTTAGTGGCGTACATAAAATCGTAAAGTGCCAAATTTGACGTTTACGACTCATTACGCAAAAACTATGAGAGATACAACAACTTTCGAAGATGAAGATTTAGTCACTACTTATGTCTAAAATAAGAAAAAAAATCTGGTACAAATATAAAAATAAATAAATACGTTGGAATCTGAGGTTACCGCGCCCTTAAGGGGAAATTCTCCGACAGTTCCAATTGTTTAAATAATTTTTATATTTGTACGAGATATGGTTTACTTTGTAAACATATATTGGTGACAATTTTTTTTACTGTAATTGAGTATTTCAGCTTTCATTGTGTTTGTACAATTGCTTGTCAATGTTCTAATTTGCAATAAACGGTTTAATAATAGAAAGGAAAATCAACTATTCACCGAAATGAAATAATTCAGACTGTGCAACAATGCCATGGACTACGTCAAGACGTGTATGAAATCGGTATTGATAATTGTTTTGCTTTTATAAAAATTTTAGATTAATATAATTGTAACTCTTTAGTACAAAAGTAATTCAATTAGGTTATTATTAGAGATGATGGTTTATCGCGGGAAAAGTTGACTGTTTGATGGATTTCAATACACGTCCAGCTTACCAGAAGATTACTGGCTTCACCTTGTACGTGGAGCTGTTGCCCTATTTGACTGAGCCAATAAGAATCCCGATATTGTAATATTGGATGCCTGGTATTGGTCTGCAGACAGCTACGTTCTGTCAGTGTTTTCAAGGCTATCTTGGCACAAAACATTTTCGCGATATACCATCATCTCTAGTTATTATATGTACCTTGAAGTAGTCAATGGCATGGTTCTTCAGTAGGAATAGTTACATTTCAGTGAGTCAGTTGGTTTATATTTCTAGTATAAAACATTTGATGCAAATTTGGAATTTTTCGTGCGACTATACAAAATTTATGGAATAGAAAAAATATATAGTTACGGTAAAAAATAGTTGCAGTGTATGTCCACAGAGCAAACCTTATCTCGTGCACATATAAAAATTACTAAAACAGTTATAATGTTTGGTGAACTTTCCCTTAAGATTTAGTGGACCGGACGCGAGTGCCGTGCTGTAGTGTGGTACGGAAAGTATTTTTTCGTGTATGAATATTAACAATTTTTCCAATGTGTTTATCTACGAAAAGAAGACCCACTTCATACTGTGTCCCTATGATTTTAAAAATGCCGTCCGCCAATTAAAAACATGATTAACAAGCTCCTCAAAAGCACTAAAAATGACATTTTCACTCTGTTGTAACTGAGAAAATATCAACCGTAGTCGGAAAACTAAATAATATAAAACTGCATTGGACTTTTCCTCATACTTTCCACAAATAAAGCAACAGGGTCATCGCTTGAAGTCCCATTGAAAAACAGTTACTACTAAAAAACTGCGCGTTAGTTCTCCGCGATTACTCTCTATTCGCGTTCAAGCGAGAGCGCGCGAAGCACATGCACGTGATCGACGGTAAGGTCTGTCAATGAAAACACGCATTGTTCACGTGATTGCAGCTTGTAATCAGGGGTGTCCGGATAGCTCGCCACGTGTGGTGGCAGAAAGGTATTAAGCGTAGAATATCATGCACGAATTGGTGGTATTTAGGCGAGTATGAACACATAAAGTTGTGGGAACCTATGAGTGTGAATAAGATAGGCATGAAGAACCCTGAGAAATCTCTTTGAACAGCGACATCGTCCAGCACGATGGACAATGCAGAAATCCGAGCATAAAATCATATTTCTCAGGTAGACGACAATGCCGTACCAATGTGCTATGGAATAAATGTAAAATAATCGACACTAATATTGAAACACACATTGCAACTATTCATAAACGTTAGCATTATCGTGTGAAATGTAAACAAACAAAACAGAATAAAGTAACGCAATAATTATTTAACAATAAAGGTATACAGGAAATTAAAATGAAATCTTCGTATTGCACATCGCAGCAGAAAATATATTATGTTAAGCAGTAGACAATCATTAACATTATCAAAGCCCTCGTTATTATCAAACCATCTGTATTGTGAATCTGACAGTGTTGTGCAACCCGTAAAATAATTGTTTTAATACATTCATTCCCCATTAACGATATTTACATCGAACTTTTAACAAAACCGTCACATACTATATATAGACACTGACCATTTTATAGACATTATGCGAAGTTTAGATGTAATTGATATCATTCATGTGCACGTGTTGTAGATATAATTACTATACCGATCGTGAAGTGTACATATCAGGATCTACGATCAATAAGTGAATAAACAGTGCATAACAGCCCTGGTTGGGCGTTCATGAGTTCACTTACGTTCGACACTATCAGAAAACAATACGAACACTCGCTTGACCAGTCGCCAATTTAACTCTCGTCACACTGCAGCAGCGCGCGCTGGTTAGTAGCTTGTATACCCCTTACCACTTATACCAGTATCACTCACTCTTGTTTACAAACCACAACTCTCACTTCTCAGCGAATGAACTAGAGGCGAGGATGTGTTTAACGAATGTGTTATATACGACTTAGCCATTCCCGTATCCGTGCCTCGAACGCAAAAAAAAAAAAAAAACGCCAGCGTCTACTAACTCCTTAAGAGGGCGTGGTACATAATTCAACGCTAAAAGCATCAATCTATAACTGTAGGTTTATTGAAGCCAATTTGCGGAAATTAAACAATAGCAATCCTAGACAATAGTTCTAGCCAACGTTTTAAACAAAATTGTTTCCAGTGTTACGAACTTCTGAGGCACAATCTCTGACGCCGGAAACTCGTGCATTTAACTGCGGCGCAAGAGATCACGCGTAACGAATGAGAAATTCTGGATAAATATTTAATCATAAAGTGGGCAAATGCCATTATCTAGGATTGTCATTGAGTGTTTAATCCATACTGGCTTCGAAAAAAGCGTAGAAACCAATTAATGTTTTCAGCGTTTATTTATCTACCACGCACTCTTAAGAGGTATGGACATGTAAGATGTCAAGCGAACGACTAGAATACTCTTTGTCGATTTAATCTAAACTACTCATTACAATTCAATGGGACTTTTTTGCCAAGTAGATATATTTTTAGTGGACGTCTATTTATACAGCACTATCAGTAGAATGATTTGTTTTCAGGAAAAAAAAAAAACAGCTTTGGAAAATGAAGAGCTTGAAATCACAAACTCCATAAAAATGGAAAACTTAAATTGTCTTTTAGAAATTCCATAAATACATTCTCGAGTTAATTATTTAAAGTAAAGGAGTAATTTGTTAAAATAACTTTTATGGAGTATGTTGAATCATACGACTTAAATATAAAGTAATTGTGCTTGGAGAACAATTGAAGGGTTTGGTGGATGAAGGGGTCATGTTACATTTGTAAACTTCTGAGGAAAAAAAGTAATTTAAAGCTTATCCAACTTGATGAATCTAGATGATTTGCTTTACATGTGGTTCGAACATATCCAAGTATTGTGAAATTTAAACACACATTGAAAAGTTTTCTTCCAAAATAATTTTATTGCTTGTTTCGGAGAAGTTTATAAATGTGCACGCCCCATTTATCCACCAAGGCCTTCTATTTATTTCGGTACTTTTTCATGCCAGTGTTTCAAAAATAAAAGCTGCAAAATTCTAAATATTACGAATTTGTACTTGGAAAAATTTTTAAGAAATGAAATAAATGCCTGTAAAATTTTCTTAAAAAATTTATTCGAAAAATATTGCAATAATTTTAATAATTAAAAACCTTTATTTTCGAGTTAACTAGATGGCTAAGGTTACGTATACGAATAGAAATGCTTCAAATCGATTATGTCAAATAAGCACTAAACGTTTTAGCTGATCTGAATATGCCGAGTGAAGCCGAGGTAATTTTACGCAAATTTAAACAACTCATGATGTCATCTTCGTATGGCCCGTGGATGGTGGATGTACGGGGACTTCTCTTTGTCCGGTGAACTGTTCGTTAACGAACCACACTGAAAGCGAGGGACCTAAAACTTGAATACGTGCTAAATACATTTATCTGGGGAAGCGTTTTATTGCCGGTCGAACGTAGTGGCGAGCAACAAAAGTTTGTAGGTGTCGCGTTTATTGCCGTGGGGATAAAACAAGTCGAAGCAGGCGCACGCCTGTCGAGTATAAACCCGTGCTACACTCGCAAACATACGCGGCAGTTGCCTTATCGTTATGACAGCGACTCTATTTTGTGGCTGGTGATGGGCGAAGGGAAGGGGAAGGGGTGGAAAAAACCGCCGGAGGGGTGGGCTGCAATGAAAGTGCCATTCAGCGGCCGGGGGTTGAAGAGTTTTTAGGGCTCTGTCTGTGATATCAGGAGGGTTGGACCTCCCTCGACGTGAGATGGAAAAGAGTCGCGAATGCCTCCACATCAAACGCAGACCTGCGACGAGCCTTAAAAAACATCGCGAGCCCGTAAATAAGGTTGACTGCTACGGTGGAGTTTTAACTGGCCGCCAGGACCACCCCAGCTCTCCACCCACCTCCAGGATTTCTGCGGTAAATATACTGCACCACTTTGCAGCGTGGTGCGCCAGAGATGTCTCTGACTATAGGAGTTGTGAGGACTGTGAGTTACGCGCTTCATTTAAAAGCCCTCGCCACCCATCATACTGGGCTTTTTCTTTCATCTCTTCATGAGTCAAGAATATATTCAGCTAGATTTATTTGAAAATATTTTACTAGAGGATTAGCTACCTATCTTAAGCCCATGCTCTATTCTCTATACTGTTTTTGAGATAATTATTTTATAAGCTTAAATGACAGCATGTACAGGTTGTTCGGAAATTCATATTACAAATTTCTAGGGCTAGGAAGGGCACTGAGTAGACAATATTTTGAATAGGAAGCCATCTCCGGAAACGTACAGTTTCCGTACTACAGCCATTGCAATATGTCGGATGTGCCAATGTTTTTTTTTTTTTTGCAACCGGATAGGACGTCAAAAGATCACCTGATGGCATGTGACGTTTACCCTCCTCTGGTATCATACCTGGAGCCCCATTCACGTGCCTGTGTGTCAGCTATCACGGTTCAGTACATGTTTGAGGAATACTCGGACATGCTCGTCGGTTGTATCAAGAGCGATATCCACAACGCTCAACTCCATCGCATACCCTTTCTGCCAGAATTGTGCGATTGCTCCGAGAACGTGGTACCTTCTCCGTCGAGGGGAGGGACTATGATGCTCCAAAGATACGCCGCAGCCCCTAATTGAAAGAGGCTGTACTTACAACGTTGAGCAGGATCCGTCTACAATTACGCGAACAATTGTGTGTGCGTTGGATGTTTCTAACATTGTAGTGTGTGAAGTTCTGCGCGAGTAACATCTACATCCTTACACCCCCCCCCCCCCAACCCTAAATGGCAGCGTTTTCGTTCTCGAGAATAAACTGAACACTCAAGTTACGGGGGGAGACTCAATTAAGAGCAGGCAGGAATTCTAGGACAATCAACTCTTTAGTTCCTTCTAATACAACTCAAAGACGATTAGGTTATTTTAACCAATTAATAATTTACTTTCATAACCATTACTATCGACCAATACAACAACAACAATGGGGAGAGTTTAAGGAAATCCCGCAGAAGAGGTGGTTTCACTTACCACTGACTTACCTCGTAACGCTCGAGCACGATTTCGGAACCAATGGAAAGCGGAGCCCAAGTTGTCCCATCGAACACCTTGCCGCCTGTCTCTCGTAGTCGGCGAACACGCTCCTCGCAGCTTGGCCCCCTCGGCTCGGAGGACCGTCGTTTCCAAGTGTCACCGTTTACAGAAATCCCATCCTCCTGCCGACCTCGCTTTTATAGTAGGCGACGACGCCTTGACGTCACTCGCTGTACCCACAGCGACAATTAACTCAGCCACCGTGGATCACACTTATGTTAGACCCAGGTGTAGTGCATGGGTCATAACAAGGCGTTGCAACCAGCCGACTTCGTACCACGTGTTAATTTCTGCACGTGGTGTCTGCACCGCTACATTGATGAGCCCCACTTTCCACGAAGAGTTAAGTTTACCGATACGAGGGAGTGTTCTCAATTCTCGAAACAGCCACGTCTGGGCAGACGAAAATCCGTATACGATGCACGTCAGAAATTCCAACACAGATTTTCAATCGATGTGTGGGCAGGCATTCTACACGGTCAAGTGATCGGGCTGTACCTTCTTCTAACCAAGTTAATTACTTGGTCTTCCTACAGGACGTATTGTCTCTGTTCTTGGATGACGTGCCTTTGAATGTCCGTCAATAACTGTGGTTTCAGCACGACGGCGCTCCGCCTCGCTTTACACGTGACCTTCGGGAACATCTTAACCAACGATTCTAGCAGAGGTGGATATGCCGGGATGGTCATATTTAGAAGTAAATAAATTTCGTAGATACATTCCAGGTCAGGTTGAACGCCAATTATGTATACTTCATTGTCATGTCAGTGACTTGCTAGCGGCTATTACGAAACGCGTTTGACTACTGCAAGCCAGTAGTAAGTAAGTAAATAATGCGAAGTGCTATCGCTTGCTACCTGCTTGTACGGTTATAAGCCAATAGATAATCGATTATAGCCAGTGGGTGTATAGGACTGACAAGTCTAGGCTGCTGCCAGATGAATCCGCGAAATTGACGTACCTCTAATTATATTGCGTGGCTTACTTGATCGCCGAACTTCACGCCATTGGACTATTTCTTGTTGGGCCGTATGAAGACTATGGTGTACGAGACTCCTGTTGAGTTATGGTCGCTGCACAAGAGATTAACGGACTCCTGGAGCGATGGAACGAGTGCACCGGAACATGATATGTCGGTAAAATGTGTGCAACGATGTCGCTGGTCGACACATCGAGCCTCTATCGTAGTAGGCAGTTTTGTACGGGACAAATCCAGTGCAGAAGAGTCACACAGAAATGTGTTTTTCCCACAGTTGACACAGAAACGGTGCGTTTTTGGACTTATGTCCACATAAAATTTTTGTTCCTCTACACCTGATGATTGTTTCCCCAGAATACTGACATGGCGTTTTGCAACATTCTCTATGTATTTAATAATGTTACTACGAAATTGTAAATGCTACGAAAATATCAACAAATCTACTTGGTCATGCTTACGTAAATGTAAACAAATACCTACTATTTGATTATCACAACAAAAATTAAATCAGAAAGACCAATACATACATTTACAGGACTTTTGAAAGTGAGTCTCTTTACATCGTCGTGGAAAAGTGTAAGACAACGTTGTTTTCTGTTAAACAACATCTTTCACAACTTAACCAGTTAACTGACGAAGCAATTCTTATCCTCGTTAAGAAATACATGAAAAATATCACTTTCTTTACCAAATCACAAACTTGGTTGTGATAAAAACATATATTTGTATTAGGTACTGTCTTTTACATAGTAAAGAAGTTTGTGGTGTTGTTAAAATTGCTTACGAATTAAGTTAATTGCAGTTTTTTCAAAGACAAGCGATTTTCTCAATCTTGTTCCCTTTCGCAATACGAAATAACATTTTTTTCAAAGAAAACATTTTAAAGAAATGTTGTAGTAGATCTAAATTATATGTTTTAAAGGTTTTTTTATGTATACCCAGAATTCTATACCTCAACCAAAAGCCTTAAATAAATTTTTTTTTACTTAAAAAAACGTTTTCCTACTGAATTAGAAAAAAAATATTCTCAAAGACTGTGAAAGTAAATATTAATCTTCTACGTATTTTGAACAGTAGGTAATCAAGGCCACTGCTTGCACTATAAGATTATTATATCGCAAAATTTACCTTTGTTTGTACGACAACTGAACAATATTGCTCATGAATCAAAATCCACAACGACATAAGACAAACTAATAGAAAAATGACTAAACTAAACGTTACTATTATGTAAACTTTTTCAGAGAACTAATTTTCTGCCACTGCGAGAATTTACTTTAGAGCATGCACGCGTGGAATCTGCTACATTTTAAAACTTTTTACAGTAAAAAAAAAGAATTCCGAAAATGTTCCCATTCACCCCAACAGCATTCGCACAAGCTCTATACGTTGAAACTGTTCCTAAAAGTCTGAAATTATAGCATGCATTCGGTGGAACTTCGGAACACGACCGAACTCTCCAGTTCTTTTCAACTTAACATTTCCCCTCCTTCCACCCCCTTACAAACCCTTCTCCCCCTCGCAAACCTTTTATATCGACGAACATTTCCAGTACGCGAACAGAAAGAGAAAAAGACAGATATCGAATTCCGCAATTTCGCATTCTCGCCACGCTTTCTGCCATTCGATATTACTGGGAATTCTTCAGCTCGGCGTGGCGGTCGCGGCCCCAGCGTGTAATCGACGTCCTGAAAACATGAGCACTTCTGTCATATGCAGCACCTGTCGTGTAACATTCCTCGTCATACGCCACTGTCTAGGTCGTTGTGTGGTCGCTCTAGCAACTATAGAGGGACTCGCTCGCGGGTTCGTCTGGCAACAGCCTAGACTTCTCTGGTCTATACACGCACTGCATGGGCGTAATTTAGGCGTCAAAATAATTATAGTGTTTATCAGTAGAGTCCAAATAGTAACAAAAATATTATGAAGCAAAGCATGCAACGAAAAATATACAGAAGCAAAATATTTTGTAACTCCATTACGCTGCGCTTGGAGAACGATTTAATTTAGAACTTTCTTAAGACAATGTTTCAAAAATAAATGCTGCCAAATGTTAAGGGTCACGAATTTGTACTTTGAAATATGTCTTTAAATTAAAGAAATGCCAGTAAATTTGTCGAAAATTGATTAAAATAGACGTTACAACAATTTAAAACTTTTGTTTCGAGTTAACTAGGTGGCTAAGGTTACATGTAGGAATCAAAATGCTTCGTCCCTGAATTTTTAATTAAAAGTGTGCAAAATTTGTTTCTGTAATTTGTTACTATTGTAATAATTACATAAACACATAAAATTTATTAATTGTACGTAAAAATTCGTAATAGCATTCTCCCAAATACAGCAAGGCTACTTCCAATAAAATTCTCTCCCCCCCCCCCCCATCTCCCACAAGAAAAACTGAATTGCTGCCCCTGACATACTGGCCATAGACGATCATCTATATGTCGTTCGGGTTATAGTTAGCATTGTAAGATTTAACTTTTGAAAAAAAAAAAAAAAATCACCAGCAGTTACTGCGTTTAATTTTACTGCTTTGCTGCTTGTTGGCAGCCTGTTTACTGAACGTAGTTCCATGTATATATATTTTTTAATACAACAATACTGAAATATAATCAACTGATAAAGACTTACTTGTATTTAATATCACTAATATTTTTTTATCAAACTATAAAGGTTCCTACCGACTGTACAATTTACCTTACAAGCGCAGACATTAAAGTGACGTGTCCATAGAGGTTAGACATTCATCGTCGTTAGCCGTTACGCGCGGAAAGATACGAATTGGCAGAAAATAGAAATTCAGCAGGGCTTTTGTGAGTGCTCACTTTATCCCTAGCTGCCTATATTGACTTCTAGTCTTGAAAGCGAATTACACGTGTTAAATCCCTATTGTTACCATCTCTACTGGTATTCTTTTTTCTTAAGATGTGTTTAGAATTTTAAATTATCTTAAATTATACATAATTTTTGGTATGTATTTTCTTTAATTTATTCTAAACGCAACTGCATTGTATGAAACTGCATATTTATATGGCACAACATTATCGTACACTTTTTTTATCAATAATATGTTTATCTTTTTTAGTAATGATAAAATCCGTGTACATGTAAACTTCCTCTATGTTGTTATACAAGTACTTTAATAACACACCCATTATTTGCATATTTTTGTACAAATGGCGTATTTTCTAGTTTCATTGTACATGTTTATCTTCTTTGTTTTGTTACGGCGATATTACAGTTTTATGCCTTATTTATTATCTGCAATTTTTAAATGCAAATGAATTTTTTTTGTTTACGTAGTTAAATTATTGATTCCTTTTTGCTAGGTTAATTTTGTGTTTGGTTGTCTATAGTAGTTACAGTTTTACTTATTTTAATCTCACATGTATATGTAATGGTATGGACGAGGCTTAGCGTAACAGAGGATGGAAGACTTAACATCTGCACGAACTAAGTCATTATATAAACTGATTATTTTTTTATTATTGGCGTGCATTGTCAGTGGCGTGCCGAGACAGCTGTCGACCAATCGTAACAGTAACAATGATGGTAAATACTGTGCCGGTCTATTCGGTGGCCTTGACAAAAAAAATCCAACGCCGAATTCAAAAGGTTCAGAATTCTTCTGTTCGCTTATGCTACAATCTGAAAATACGAGATCACATAACTCCCTACTTAAATATATCAAACTGGCTAAATATGAAGGGTAGATGCTTAATTAGCTTTTTTTGTCAACAAAAAGTAACCCTCACTAAGAAAGTGCCACCCTGTCTGTTCGAGAAGATAAATAAACAAAAACCACAGCATGCATATCAAACTAGGTTCAAAATTATTTTACAAGCTTTCAGATTTTTTTTTATTGTTAAAGATATATGTAACATAAACGTAAATGCCACCTTACGTAGCTAAATGGTTATAACTTTACAATACTTTATATGTTTATGTTTAATAATATAACTTCAACTGTATGTTTTTTTTGTTGATCTGTTTAAACACGATATGTTGTAAACAGTGCAATGGCCGAACACTTCATGGATAAAAAAATAAAAAAATAAATAAATGTGTACGTACTTGACGTTAAACCTGACCTAGAATGAATCCGCTAAATAATCATTCCTGTAATCTTTCATAGGGAACCTGAATTAATTGAAAATATTTTTGCACCATTATGTTTCAAAGCTTTATGTGCACATCTGTAGCTCTGCTTCACGATCAATGACTGGATGTTTCCTCTCTCAACGTTTTGAGGTTCTGTCCGCCAATCAGAGACGTGTGGTGTCGCAATAACATTGTTCTGATTGGCACAGTCAAACAAGTGACGTCACTGCACAAAGATCCGCCGCCAATATCCACGAATTTAATGCACGTAAGACATAGAAACAAATTGTTGCAAAAATCTATTCTCGAAAATGAGGTCTCCCTGATCATTCACTGTGGTGAGATGAAATTTTTCAAAGTGGTTGAGTGCCATGACAAAATTCATTTGCAAGTATATTGCGAAGCAACCAATAAGTGCAAGGTAACGCCTTAGAAATATTCTCGGAATGGCGGTAGATGAATTAGTATAATGTTGTGAATATCATTGAGAGCTATGTTTTCCCAGAAAACCAAGAGTGAGTTAATGAAACAAAAAAAAAATTAAAAAAAAAAAAGAAACAGTTTGGAAGTGGTTAACACATTCACAAATAAAAATAAAACGTAAATAAACCCGTGAGGAATTGTATCAAATCCCATTCTTTGTAGCACTTAACTTAATGTATGTTCTAACTATTTTCGTTGTTAGCGTGATTATTACATTCACAATGAAGGTCCTTTGAACATTTTTAGACCACACGAGATATCTGAAGGATTTTTTTTTTTTTTTTTCGTTTTAGAATTTACATAAAACTCGGTATACGTTTAGTACAAAGAAAAGTCAAGTGACATTTCGTTCATGGCGTGAAATTATCAAAATGGCAGACATTTGAAATATTTTTTATCACAATAGATATCTGAAGAAACATATTTTAGAATTTAATCTACTTTCTACAGGAACAGAAATTAAGTAACTGGAATTAGTGAGAGTGAGTAAGTGAGAGATGTTGGTCAGCGCTTAACATCGAGGTCTTCAGCACTGGTGAGGGGTGACATGACGTGCGAATGGAGCAGTGCCGGAATGAAAGAGCGGGGTACACGGGAGATCTCCGAGAAAACCCGCCGACCAACGGCATGGAATTAGTGTATTTTGAACATGCCATGTTCATACTACCTTAATAGTGGTTATCCGAACAATTTTTGGTCACATGCGATGTTTAAGAAACTAAAATTGATAATTTCATTAAACTCGGTGCACATAGTGTATTACTATAAGTAAAGTGCATTGTTTGTTATGTATTTTGCTAATTTAGTTATCATACTATCAAAATGCTGGCAATTAAAATTTTTCTTGAACAAATTAGTTATCTAAAAAACTATGTATTAGAATTTCATGCAACTCGGTACTTATCAAGTTCTTAGAGTAGTGAAAAGCTTTTTATATTAGTTCACGCAGTATTCAGTTACAAAAATTATGACGCTTAGAACTTATCTTCATCAAACAAAACATATGAGGAGCAATTTTCTAAAGATTTATTAAATTCGGTACATATTTAATACTGCATAAGGGTACGTGACTAATATTGTTTGTTTATGTTGTGTTCAGCAATGTTCTTTCTCCAACTTTGAAATTTTACGACACGAATGCATAATGGTTTGCGGACATACGCCAATGCTCATGTTTTGATGGACAAACCTGTATTGAACGACAAAATACGAATAGAATTCCTCTGTGATTGTTTTTTTTATTTTTTTTGTGTTTGTTTTATATTTGTTTTGTCTTGTTTGTTTTCGTATTTTGTCGTTCAACACAGGTTTAATCAGCAAAACATCAGCAATGGCGAATGTCCACAAACCACCAAATTCTAACAGTAAACTCCCATTGCAACAAACATTTAAAAATCTCACGAATGCATTCTTTTCAATACAAATATTTCAGGAACTATCGGCCCAATTGTGAGCAAATGTATTCCCTTTCCGATCGAAAGCACAGATTAAACTCGTCTTAAATTTTGTGCCTCCATTATGTTACAAGATAGCATTTCATTACTAAATTAAGAAATAAAATTGCATTTCTAGTTGTACGTAACTGATTTTATCTATCAGGACTCGTTAAGCTCATTAGTTGTTTACTGGGCTGTTTTACTTCACTATAATACAATTTAGTTACAAATTAACTTGGAAAAGCATGTACCACAATCACGTCTTCTGAAGAAGTGTGTTAACCAGTTTCAAAATTAACCGTCACAATGCTCCAAACGTATTGGAACAGCTGGTATTAAGGTACGGACAAGGTTTGATGTACAGCAACCATACGAATTTATATGTAATTTGAAAACTTGTTTTCATTATTTTATGAGTAGAACTATGCAACAATACGTTGCATAATTACATAAATTATGTTGTATAATATATTATTTAAGTATAAAACAATTTTTTTTATTTTATAACTTGTATGATGGTACAAATTATGCTTGGGATATCTTCGGCAAGAGTTTATTTAATATACTCATGTTACTGGGGTTGGGGTGTACAGTCCATCTTGAACTACAGTTCGTCTCCAACTCCTGTGTCACTAGATACAGCGGTCGCATGGAGAGTCTGTTTGGCGGCGAAAGCAGCTTCGTCAGCCGCGAACCACTCGACCAGCTGGACGGTCGCCAAATAGTTTCCAATATAATATTTATAACCTTTTTGGTGGACCCTCACAGCATAGAAAAACCGATCAATCACAACACATAAGCAGTACGTTTATACCGTCACCCGAAAGTTTACTTTGGGAAACCCAACTTTCGAAACCAAAGTCTGGGCAAAGCGTTTACACCACAATGCGAAACTGCAGTTTCAAAAATTTGTGTTTCCTTTACGAGAAATGGCGGAAAAACACGAGTAATTTATAAGATATATAAAACT
>PNEQ01129217.1:29337-95838 GCA_003012365.1 Medauroidea extradentata
AAAAAAAAAAAAAAAAAAAAAAAAAAAAAAAAAAAAAAAAAAAAAAAAAAAAAAAAAAGATCAAGACACATATTAATACCACATGCCACTACCACATTAAAAAGAAAGGAAATGACACACAAAAGAGTGGCCCAAGGTTCTTACATCATTATATACATTTTTCTTATTGATATCATGAATATTCTTTAACTGAATAGAAATAGTGGGATATTATGAATTCCTTTTTGAGTTTTTTTATCAATTTTTGTGTTTGAAAAACACATGTCCTGCAAGTGGTTTGGAAGTTTGTTGAAATGTTTGGCAGCGGTGTATGAAGGCCCTTATCCGTTGTAAGGTTAAGTTGACAACAGGCATATGCACAAGGTTTTTACTACTTGTATTATGTTGTTTAGAGAGTTTTCGTGATTATGGCACTACTTTTATTATTATTATTATTAGAAATCTGGGATTATTTTTTTCTCAGTAAATAATTTAAATCAAGTAATGTTTATTTTCCAGTACCCTAGGCAGCTAACAATAGTTTTACTACCGTCTCTCAAGACTTCTTCAGCGTAGTTATTGTTGGAAATTGTTTCTTGCTAAATTCGTCCGTAAAAAATTAGGTTTTATTCCTAATCTGTAGTAGAATTCATCTGAGTACAGACACCCACCCTCCACGCCAGAAAGGGTGTCAAAGGATCTTGGAATGACAACACTACGTAACAGTGACAAAACATCAGTGTTACGTTTTAACATTGAAAGTAAAATACTTTACGTGTATATTTTAATGCCGAACGTTCTGGTTAAAATAAATCAGCAGTAAAAATTTCAAATAATTATAGTAAGTTAAGTGTAATACACCTGAGTGCTTAAGAAACATTTGTAGGCAAATCCTTCTAACTATCCTTATTTCGTACGGCTTGAAGGTAAAAGGTTATGGTGTAATTGTTTACAATAATGTACAAATGATAAGTCTTAAATATTTGCTGATTTACATATTGAACAATGTGAAATAAATACGCTTTTAATAGAGCCAGACGTTCAAATTATTTTAACCATTCCACTGTTTCGTCCCTTTCCTTGTGAATAGCCCCAGTTGTTCCATTTAGCCTTCAGAGTGGACAAAACTAAATTCTACTTGAATAAAAAACACAAGAGCACAATACACTATAGAAATTAAAAAATGAATCGGCAGTTTGAGAAATGAATTTGTAAATTTATGAAATATGCATACATCCAGTATTTAACTTGAATTTATACACTTCCTCTTTTTTCCAAATCAAGTTACAGCAGACACTGCCAAAATTACTAACTGAATTTTCAAAAAAATTTCTTCTGTAAATTACATATATAGTAAATATTAGCATATGAAGTTGAATAAAAAAAGGAAAGTTATGTAAAATATTAACTTCTGTGGTAAAAAGTATACCGTATTTATGCTATACGCTTGTATATTGTTTTAATAAAGTAAACCAATTTAATGAAACAGATATCTAAATCCAACAATGACAAAAAACAACTTCTAGAACGTGTAGCGATTTTTTTTCTTTATGACGAAACTGTAACTTCTTGACTGAGTGGATCATATGAATTGGCCATCTGCAGTAACGTATTATTAATCTTCGTTATGGGGCGGATCTCCAAAAATTTTAATTGTTTTAATAATTTTCATGTTTGTATGAAACTATAATTATTTCAATTAAAATTCGTAATTTTTATATATAATGGCTTGTCAAAGTCCATATTAACATAAAACGGTTTTATGATAGAAGGAAAAACCAACTGACTTGCCGTAATGTAATAATGCACCCTGAAGAACATTTGACGGGCTACGTCAGAACTTGTATAAAAACCACATTAGATTTTATTTCGAATTTTTTTTTTTTTTTTTTAATTTTAAGAACATTTCCAGTTTTTAATGTCAAATTCAGTAAATTTTTTTCTGGTGTACGTGCCTGTGCCACCCTTATCAGACCTGCACTTGCAGACATCGAGCACAACTAACATCAAGATATGATGGTATATTGCGAAATTTTTTGGTGCCAGCATTCACTTGAAAACACTTTAGTTTCTCGCAACACATATGATTGGGTGATACACGTATGACACAACGTAGCTGCCTGCAGACCAATCACAGGCATCAAATAATACAATAGCGGGATTCTTATTGGCTGAATCAAATAGGGCAGCAGCTCCATGTACTGGGAAATTCCAGGGAGCTATTGACAAGCTGAACGTACGTTGAAACCCTGTAAACAGTCAAGTTTTCCCGCGATAAACCATCATCTCTACTCATATCTTAAGTGGAGCGGTTCCATTAAATTGTACAAGATATTTTGTCAGGGTAGTTTTCCTCATCTGGCTTGGTAAGACCCCGGGAAACCATACCTGCAAAGTATTTTCCTCACATTTACCTTCACCAAACCACGTTGGTTTTGAAATAGTTAAGTTCGGCACTAAAGACACGAAAAACGGTTTACCGTACCGTCCAGCGAACGTTTAATAGAGACCGTTAACTAGATTCACCAGATGTTCGCGACAAGAATTATGCACCGGCTTGTTCCAACGCATTGTGTACACGTCTACAACTCAGCTTCCTTGTTATTGGCTGCGAGTCTTTGTTCAGACACGTGTCTCATTGGACCGGGCCAATCAGAACAATGGTTACTGCGACACTATACGTCTGTGATTTGCGGGTTGAACTCTTAGGCGTGTGAGATTTAAGACCACGTGTTTATATTCATGATATTTTAGTAAATTCTACTTTTTTTTTTAATTTCGAAACGGAGCAGACATTGCAAAACCGTTACATAGAAATGTTGTAAATTGTTTGTACCATCTAACGTATTTTTTCCAGAATATAATTCTTTTATAATTTTGGCTAGTTATCGACCTTAAGGGCTATTGATCCCTACCACCTTGGATTTACCTGTTTCTTCTCGATAACTTCTGTTCCAGTCGATGTATCAAAATTTTTGTCACAAGGCATAAATAAAAACTTAATCGATTTTCCATAACTGCTGGAACCATCATATATCCAATATTTTTCAACGGGAAACAGCTGAAAAGGAAAAATTGCTTTATTTACGGGAGCGACTACAGAGGCCACAAAATTAACAGAAACAATGCCATATGGATTCCAAAAAGTGAATAAAACAATAAACTATGCCTTGTAAGCGTGAAAAAAAGTAAAACAATGTGCCTATTCCCTGATTTATAAGAGATCCGTAAAACCGACGTGACAGCGATCAATCCCCCTTAAGGAAATTAAATTAAGTCGATAATTAGCCAAAAATACAGCAAATTATGCTCCGAAAAAATTTAGGGACATAGTACAAATTATTTCCAACATTTCGATGTAACTTCTCCCTTTCATGTTTTTTAAATTTAAATTCTCAAGAACAGCATAAAGAGAGAATCGTGACCTTAAAATATCCCATCGCTGAGAATGAAGTAGAGATGCAAATATGAACGTAAGGCAATGAAACACGTTGGTGAAAAATTCTTGTAACGACCGAAGATCTGCGCACCGCTCGGAGGCCTCAGTTGTCCATAACAACAGATGCTTCCACTTGTAAGTGTTCTGAACTAATGAAGACGTATTCTTTATACCAAACAGATTATTCTTGCAGGTACACTGATGCGTAAACCAAGGTAAAGCTGAGATGAATTTTCTCGCTAGGGTAAGTGAACACAGTAAAGTTTCTGAAGAGTTTCAGGTGAGAAACCTGACCGTAATTCTCTGCCCCCAACCCTTCCTTTCCTCTTCAACCCTTGCCATCTTCCATCCTCTTTCTTCACTCACTCTTCGTCCTCGTCCTTCTTTCTCAGTCTTTCTCCGTCTTTCTCTCTGAAATTGTGTGTTTCTCGCAACACAACAGCTTTTAGAGCGAGAAACTACTTCTCTTCAAATAGAGACGAATAAAGACAGACGTAAAAAGGTTGTTCCTCACATATAACTCCACCCCACCCCGGTGCTACAACCCGCTTGCTCCCTCAACAGAAGCAAAAAGAAAGAGTTCCTCTTTTCTTTCGAAACGTCTACAGTAATCTCACAGATGGAAACCATAAACCTATATTACTCTGCAGGAGTGAAAGAGGGGTAGCAGAAATGTTTTTATTCTTCCCATTTTTTATCCTTCTTATAAAAAAATATAATATTACTTCCCAATTTTTCATTCCAGAAATGACATGGAGAGCAGCAGGAAATATAACTGGAAAGAAACATTTTCGTTCATGTTATAGCATTCGTTACTGTCGGACTAGTGATAGCATTCCTCTTGTGACTGTCAACAATCATGGACGGTAACACGCCATGATACTAACACTGCTGATGTCAACAACATTGCACATACTTCTTTAAATAACTTTAATTTCGTGAGAGAATAAGTATTTGTCGTTTATAATTAGAAACACGTGTCTCCATCGAGGTACTATTTATTTCTTTATGATGCAACATTAATGCACCTGAATACGATTTTGCATATTCTCGTTGAATTCGAAAAATAATTAAAACATAATTACTATATTTCTTGAGGAATTTGTATGGAATGAACAGCACATTTTCTCACGATTCTTGGCGTTAATTTTTTTCTTTAGTTTCATGATGGAATTTATTATGTGTGTGTTTGTATATGTGTGTGTATAGAAATTAATTTTGTAAACCAAAATCGAATTCCTATAACCAAACTGGAACGAAGGATGAAAAAACAAAAGCGAATAAGAGAACAAAAAATTATCATTGAACTTGTCGTGGCATTCTCAAAACTGAAATTAGTTTTTTCTTCAGCCGATAAAAAATTATACTATATAAGACAGGAAGCGTATGTGTGCGTGTATATGTATATATATGTATATATATATATATATATATATATAATATGTATGTATGTATATAATACTATGTGAATAAACTGCGTGCATCGATAAGAGGTAAAATGCTTTCCGATTGGATTCGCCTAAAATTTTTCTCTGGCCGACATTGTTATATGTTTCCTGAACTCACGCAAGTTCCTTTCAAGCGCTAGAATCACAATAGCACGACAGACGCGACGCGAAGGGCGTGACGCGGATATCAAAACTTATCAGTTGTAATTAACGTCGAGGGTTTCTGTGAAGTCAGCCAGAAAAAATTGTGGGTGTGATACTGCTTCCGACTAGAAAGTGTTTATATATTAATCGCGTCGCTTAAGCGACAAAGCTGAAATACTATATTAATTTTTTTGCTAAAATGTTGATGAAACTCGTATTTGGTAGTAATTTGAATTTATTTATTTCACGGGATAGTTTTTGTTTATTACTATAAGCAAATCATAACCTTTTTAAACAAACGTGTAGTTTTGACGTTAATTTCACATTTGGGAATGCCAGTAGGTATTTAAAACGTGTTACAAATTAACGGAAAAAATTTGTTTACTGTGAACATCTATGGCTCTCGTACAGAAGTTGGTATAAAGTGGAACTCTCTCTCTCTCTCTCTCTCTCTCTCTCTCTCTCAATCTCTCTCTCTTTTTCTCTACATACATAGCCTGTACATATATATATATATACAAACACACACACAGCATTTTTTATCGAGCAGCAGAACAAATAGTATTCTTAATTAAGACAAAATTTTAAGTGTCGCATCGCATTCTTCGCGATACGTCTGTCGCGCTATTGTGATTCCAGCGCGATATTTTTTCCAGTGGTCTCTGGTTGCCTATAAGGTCTAATCTTATCGTGCTAATCAGCAAACAGTAAATATATAAACAAAAGTCTGCAAAGTAAAAAATAAAAGCTATTCGTAGTTAATTTTAGTTAGTTGACATTTCAAACATTTCGTAACGAACAGACAGACCGCAAAAAGTATTGCTCCACGAACACATGAATACATATTTCATATTAAATGTATTTCAAGTTCAATTCAGAATATCGCTGTAAAGAGTCGAAATATCCTAGTCCATGCATGAAAGCATTCAAAGTTCGCTATAGGATGTTCAGAAACTCTAGCCGCAAGTAAAGAAGGCGAGAAATGTACAACTATCTGTCTTACCCTGTATCCTAATAGTCAGTATGTACTCTCTAAGTACGTGCACATGTTTACCAGCCTCTAGTACGTATTTGTTCAAATTATTCGGACATGTCACACTAGCTGTACGTACTACACTCTAGCGACAGTATCAGCAACTAACAGAAAATAAAATTATATATGGAACTATGATTGTGTTTATATATCTAAGAAGCTTTACGGAACGGTAATTAAAATAAGGTATTATTTTAAAATGTTTTCCCGTATATATTGTCTCTGCTTTCCAATGCTGGCCAGATAAAATCAAAAAAGAAAAATTCATATTATCAGCTTGATAAAGGTTAATAAATTAAGTACGGTATTATAATACTTTGGGACGACCTCCGAATGGTTTATGAAAAATGGGAAAACCAATAGAAGTATATGTTGATGCAGACTGGGCGAACGATGCCAAAGACAGGAAATCTTACAGTGGGTTTGTGGTATTATTAGCAGGAGGAACAGTACCAAAGAGAAATTTACTGGCGTACATTCGCATATACGAGCTAGTATTTCATCTGGTGTACAACATAACCTCTACATTATATTTGAAAGAGTTGTATAATAGGAGTGTATGACTGAACGTAGTTTTTTTTGGCACACTCCTTTGCAACGCAGATGTCTGTCAAAGAAAACTCACCGTTGTGTCCTGTTGTCGTGGTTCGTATATTTTATTTGTTCGGTCATTTTGATCATCTCAGCTCGTGTCTGGAATAGCCTACTACTGTGTTTTGTTTCGTCTTATCGTTGTGTCGTACTTTTGTGTTTTATATATTTTATCTGTTTGTCCTTTTGCCAAGGAAACATCCATCCTGTGTTGTCTGCTTTAATGGTGTCCGGTTTTTTATTCTTCTTCTTTTTTTGCCTGGCCTTTTTGTATTTGACCCGATTCCACTTTTTTCTTTTTAATTTTACGTTATTTATAAATCTTATTTACTAAAGCATATTCTGTTTATTTGTGTATAAATAAATAAATCCGTTTATTTACATATACGTTTATGTATAAATGACATAATATATAACATTATCTTCATTCTCCCATTTCTCTGTGAATTTCAAGTGAGTTTTCAGAATTTATCAAATAATAAAAACAATAATAACATGTTCTCATTCTTTGTCATATAATGACCATACTTCCAGGCACTTAAGATAATGTTATTAAAACTGATGATGAAAACCGTCCATTCACGGTAACCGTATTTGGGTATTTGAAAATCCGTTCCTTCCCTTAAGTTTGCCACGTATTTCTTGATAATGCGAAGGTGGAATTACTGCGAAGTGCGTTTTTCACCCTCCTTCTCGTATTTCCCGCCACCACTTGATTTTATTCTGTCCTTTTGTGTTTCGCTTCTTTCCTCTGGTCATACTCGGCTTACAAGTTATAGGTCGTTCGGGATAAAGTGAGCACTAAAAATTTAACCTTTGAAAAAAATCACTAGCTGTTACTGCATATTAGTCAACATTAACAATAGTTACATTATTGTTTGTATGGTTGGTAACGAATCACTGCATGTAGTTCCGTGTATTTTCTTACTTAAATACAACAAAATTAAAATAAAATCAACTGAGTTACACATACTTGTATTTTGCATAGTTAATTAAGTTGTATTTATCAGACAATAAAGATTTCTACTGACTGCACAATTTATCTTACAGGCGCAAACATCAAGTGATGTGTCCACAGAGGTTAGACATTTCCCTCGTTAGCCGTTACGCGCGGAAAGATACGAATTGGCAGAAAATAGAAATTTTCCACGGCTTTTTTGAATGCTCTCTTTGTTCCGAATCACCTATAGCAGCGTTTCCGTCCTCGATTTCCTTGCAGAACCCACCACGTTCTTTCATGTTTTATGCCTTTCGCGGTGACATCTGTTGGCGATTTCAGGCACTGTGAGTGATTTGTTTGCAGCCTCCCTCTGTTTTTATTACTATAGGTCATTCGGAATAAAGTGAGCACTAAAGATTTAACCTTTGAAATAAAATCACTAGCCGTTACTGCATATAAGTCAACATTAATAATAGTTACATTGTTGGTTGTATGGTTGGTAACGAATCATTGCATGTAGTTCCGTGTATTTTCTTATTTGAATACAGCATTAGTGAAAGAACATAAAATGTAATCGACCTCTCTGTATACCATATGCTTTAAAATATTTATTTAAGCTCTTATTGACATACCTACTAACTATGTAATTTTACTTGATTAGCGCCACGACAAAGTGATGCAACCGCCCGCTGAATTCAAAACAGCCGTTGACACAAGCCGCTAACGCTCGCTCCACAGACGTAGTTCAAACTTTCTCCGACAGGTGGCATCAGAGTTAGGTTTTCACTACTTCGGCTTAGTTCGCTTGAAGTGTGTTTGTCCGTTGTGTAATAAATATGTGTTTCTGATGAACACATTCATAAACAGTTACTTCTAATACTTTTGGTTATCATTGATAATCTGTTATGTTATACGATCGCCAACCTGAGCATGTGGAAATAGAAAATAACTTTAATTTTTTCTGTATCACACATTAAGAAAAATTGCGTCGTCGTTCTTGGCAATATGCTTAAACGATCTTGAATTATTGAATTACGTGTGGTGTGTGTATTTATAGTGGCGGTTTTGAATTACAAATTAATATACTACGCATGTATTTACGAGATAAGTAACGGCAACAGTGTGTCGTAACCAATTAGAGTCGATGAAGGGAAAACAGCGTTATGAAACATTAACTCGCAGGTATTCATAACTAATATTACTATTGAGTATAGCATACATACAGCGCCCGTTTATTTAATGATAATTGCAGATAACATTTATCAGAGCAGTGTAATGTAAATGTAAACATTGTACAAGCCTACGTAAATAAAAGCACGTGGCAATATTTATGTTTACATGCAGCGGAAAGATATAAACTGGCGGAAATAGAAAAAAATCAGGGCTTTTTTGAGTGTTCACTTTATCCCGAATCACCTATACTAAAATATCCGTACCGGCCTTCGAAGCTTGGTCGGTATCATTCCGACCCACAGTGCAAGAAGTCCTCGGTTCGAATCCCAGCACGGGAATCGTTGCTTGTGTCGTTTACTTAAGTTTATATAGCTCGTAAGCGTCCCTTAGTAAGTCTAACGGCATTAAATCTGGGGTCGTTAATTAACACTCTAAAATAAAGAATTAGTAAATATCCTTGAAATTCATTACTTCCAAGGAACAGAGTTGTTTTCTTCAGTGTTACACTCTAGGTAATCGAACTATTCTCGATCAAGTTTATGTATAAAAATGACGAGATTTAGACAGTTTTCACAAGATACATTTTTGTCTAATTTTGCCAACGTGTTATTGTTTTTGGTTACAAATAGCACATTTTACTGTCATGTAAGTTTTTTTTTTTTTTTTTCAAAAATAAGGGTGGTGCCACCCCACTTAAACATGATCGAGGTGTGTTAAATGTACAGGCCCCTCACGTTATTATTGATTTCGGTAACATTTATTGGTAACCAGAAATCTGTTTCTGTCAAGAAAGGCGTTTAAAAAAAAATAACAATAATGTGTAATTGTTTCTCAAACTTTGGAAGCGTCTACAGCACTCCCTATTTGACCTGTTTAAATTTTGTCGGTATGCTGTTGATACACGTTGTGCGTGTCTATATATATATATATATATATATATATATATATATATATATATATATATATATATATATATATACACACACACACACGCCTACACACACACAATTTTGTGGAGTCTTGCCGAGAATAATTGTCAAGCCTTGACGGTTGATCACTGAGTACCGTGAAAAAAAAAAAAAAATTATATATATGCTGTATTTTCGGCTTGCAATACTATATTTGTATACACCAGTAGCTAAGGGGAAATTAAAAATTAAATAAAAAATATAACAAGGATTTAGTACTGCTTAATTCACTATAAACATATTGTTCATGTTAAATATAAAATTAAAAAAATATATATAAAATATTAATGAAAGTTTGTTTGTTCGCAACGTAAGCTTTACTGTACCGTTTATTCGGTTGAGACGAAACTCTGTTGAGTTTTTCAGCGTGCACCCGCGAAAGTTAAAAACAATAAAAAAAAATGGGGAAGGCAAAACGGAGGTTTAAGTCAGAAATAGGTATGCAAAATTTTCTGGGAGAAAAAAGTACACACACTCAAGAGAGTAGTACATGCCAGAACAAGGTAACCAACAAATTTAGTAAATAAAATATAAAATGGGCATTGTAACACATGACAGGCACAGGTAGTGTATATGTAGGTCTATCTATATAAAATAAAATGTATACACACATAAATATATACATGTACATATCAATACACACAAACGCATACATACACACATTCAGTCTCGTTAAAATATATTTTTAAAAAGTTTACAGGATAAAAGTTTCGCATTAACTTAAAACTATTTTAATCTAGCCATTATTTTTATTACAAGCATAATCGATGATTCCTTACTATACAATTGGAACTGGCAAAGTACGTTATGGTTAATGTAGTATTGCTATGTTCGTTCTGTTTCTTTCGCTTGTATTACAGTTCATTTTTAGTATGTTTATAATCGTGTACTGTACTGCATTTTTTTATTTATGATAGTTACGTTCTCTGAGTTTAATTATTTTTGTCCGTTTTCTAAATAGAAATATAACCAGATGAGACAGAATTCCTGCCACACACTCCGATACAGTAGATACAATTCTAAACTAATTCACAGCGGTTGTTAGTATAAAGTGGAGAAAATTCCCTAACAAATGCTGCGGTTTCTTGCTACATGTATGAATGGGTGCTTATGTCGGACGTACCGTAACTATCTCCAGACCGGTAACAGGCATCAAATACTACAGTACCGAGATTCTTATTGGCTCAGGGTACCAGCTCCACATATAAGCGAAAGCCAGTAATAATTTGGTAATCTGAACGTTCTTTTAAGCCCCATGCCCGCCAACAGCCAAGCTTTCCCGCTGTAAATCATAATCTCTTCTCATAACACAAACAAATTATGATGTTTGTAGTTTTCAAACACGGTAAGTTCTTGTTTTCAAAATTACGACCAGTTGAAAATTCTATCCCGCAGAAAAATTTTACCATATTTATTTGGACATTTCATTATCTAATCATTAGATTTGGAAGTTTTAATGTTACATGTCCTCTAGTTTGGAAGGTAGCAAAATATGAACGGAAGTATTATTTTGGGCAAATATTTATAGACCTACTTAAAAATATTAAAATATTTGTTGCGACAGTTCATCATTCAAGCTTATAATTTGTAAAATTATAAATTTGCCGTTTAGAAATAAAGCAAAACAAGAATAAATGAGGATGTTAGGTAATATTTTGGCACTATTGTAGTCTACTGAGTCATAGTTTTAATTTTAAAAGTACGTAATTAAATATTGGCATTAGGAAGAGTTTGTGTATTAATGCTTATCGAAATAAAAATCTCATTTATTAGGAAGAAAAGTTAGTTACTTGGTTTTAAAAAAGTTAATTAGCTTTCTTTTCTTTTTCCTTTTAGCATGGCGTAAATAATTGCATGTACAAATTTGTAAATTTTTTTACAGACAGTAACACAATGTTATTTTTCAACTGAACAAATTTTCAGGCTATATGATGGCTATATAATATTCATGCAATTCAACGCTAGTGGCCCGAAGGTAAAATTTATTGAAAAGGCCTTCATTGCTACGTAAACACTCTTAAGGTTACGGTGTACAACAAATTTCATCGACATATTTTTATATTTGTACCAGAATCTATTTTTCTTATTTAAGACATAAACTGTGACTAAATTTTGATCCAACGAAAATTTTTATCACTCATACTTCTTGTGTAATGATTCGTAAATGTAGGAATTTGCATGTTACGGTTTTATGTACGCGACTAAACCAACTGACATACCAAACCGAAAAAAAAAAAAAAAAAAAATACAGCCAATAACGACCTTGTAGGCTACAAATTCTCCTACATAAAAAATAAAATTTTTAGTACTTAAAACAATTCTTAAAATTTTTTACATTTTAATTTAAAATTTCAGCAATTTCTTGTAAATACAAAAATATAACTTTCGAGCTTTTTCATTTAGAAGATAGAGTATACTACAACACCGTAATTGACTGTAATTTATTTTCAGTTTGGTAAGGTATATATATATATATATATATATATATATATATATATATATATATATTCTTTTAAAATTTGTTAGTTTTAATTAAAAATTTTAGCAATTTTTAAACAAAACAAATCATATTTTTTATTTGTTTTATATAGGAGATTGTGTAGCCTACAACATCGTCATTGACAGCAGTTTTTTGAGTTTGGTATACTATTATTTTTAATTTTTTATATTTTAATTAAAAATATCAGCAATTTTTCATACCAAAAAAATTTTTTGTATAGGAGACGGTTACGACATCGTTATTGACTGCAATTTTAGTGGCGTACATAAAATTTCTACATTTACGAGTCATTACACAAAAACTGAGTGATAAAAAACATTTCATAAGAGCAAAATTTGGACACAATTTATGTTCAAAATATGAAATACATATATATCTTGTACAAAATATGAAAATAAAAATATGACGATGAAAATTGCTGTAGACTGCGCCATTGAAATGATGAAGTTCTCACCTTGTCAGGAAGTCGTGAATGCCGACCATGGCCCAGGTAGGGGACGATCGATACTCAAGAACGTCTCACTCAATTTTTTTTTTTTTTCAAAATAAGAATACGTAGGAAAATAGGTTTCACCCCCCTCTCCCTTCCATTGAGCACAAACTTGTCGGCGGTGTGTCGGGGGGTTGTATAAGTCGGGCGGCCCGACCCACAGCGGTTGTTGAAGGGTACGTGACGTAGTGAAGGGTTCACCACCCCACATAAAGGAATATCTCCTAGACAACACTCGCGATCATAAAAGAGGTTTATGTTAATACGACACTGAGTTTCCAAACAACTTCTCAGCGCCATCACTCAGCCTCCCCCCTGCAACCTTTCTCCAACATCCCCTCCCGTAACCTCTATATGAGTGGTGCAGCGTGGAAAAAAACATCCTCCAGGAAATTTGAATTTGACAAGAAACGACGCCAGATGAAGAGTGAAGCGAAGCCCTCCAACAGAAAATAAAAATTCAAAAAAGGGCCCGTTGGTTAGTCCGGAGGGAGGGGGATTTGAAACAAGTATGAGGAACACAAAAGTGGTAAGCCGAATTGAAACTGTATCAGTACGGTTGGAAAGGGTATGAGGGGAGCTTCGCGTGGCTCATACGCCGTCGGAATTATGCGCCGTCCATATTTGCGGACCTCACATGATATTATAATTATTATTATTCATGGAAGGTAGGGTTGCGGAGTGTTTCCTCCTAGGCCCTAGATAATCCCACCTCTCCTCGCCTGTCGCACCTGTATTTGCATAGGGCAAACTTGAAAAGGTTATTCACTGGCATGCGTTACGGTCTTCTGAGCCGCGCGCAACACCGGCACGAGAGCGCGGTAGGGTTGAGTGTGTGCCGAGGTCCGGCACCCGCTGAGGCCCTACCCTCGAGGACAAACACGAATTGCCGCCATCGTCTGTTTGTCGATGTTTGTCAATTATAGAAATTGTTTATCAGACACCTCGGAAACCCGTACTAAAAAAAAGACTTCAACATGAGTCATTCACAACAGCACAGAAATAGACTTAACGTCGTTATGTCCCGATATCGTACATTACCATTATTTTAATTCTTAAAACTTTTATGAAATAACAGTGTTTTTGTGCACGTGTGTATGTGTTTGTGTGTATTATATAGGTGTGTGTGGGCGTGTGTATGTTTATATATGTGAGCAGGCAAACAAATTAAGAGCCGAATAGTCTGGGTTTGGAAGCAAGCGTATGGACAAACATGTTATTGGGACAAACGTCTGGCAACACTTCACATGAGATAGCAACATACAACACACAGTGTACTTACTGTACATACAAATTGTAACCCAGTGAAACTGGTTGAAAAGGGTTTAACCTACCTACCTATGAGCTATACGAGGGTTGTGTAAAACTTTTTGAATATTATTTATATATGTGTGTGTATGTGTATATATACGTAATCATTTATTTATTTATTTAACAATAACCTATGCCCTCTCCACAATGCCCGTCTTAAAAATGAAAATACAAGTTACCAGCAGGTCGATTACGGATCTGTTTTTTGCCCGTCTTAACTCGAACGTGACGTTGGTAAGACGTCAAACGACAAAATGCGACCACCGATGAATTAAGACGCGTCAAAATTGTGACGACACAACCTTGACTAAGGCGCCCAAAATCGGCAGGTCGATTACGGATCTTTTCGTATAAGGCGTCTTAACTATAACGCGTTACTAACAATAATATAACAATAATAAAGTTTTCTAAAATGCGAGCGAAGGTATATTTTAAATAAGGAATTTTTCCTTTTATGTAAATGTAATTTTCTTCCCTTATATGAAAGTCGATTTAGCCTAAACTGTTGTGAGTGTGGATATAATAGTAAGAATATTTTTATTGCGCAGTGTACCGTTTGTGATGAGTGGCATAAAATAGATTTCGAGAAAAATTCCTGAATCTCCTGCATATTTTGTGCATTTACATTTTAATGTAAGAAATTAGTGTACTAATATGCTGAAGCTCTTAAAATTATGCTTTACATGCCGTTTTCTATCTAATGTGAACGTGCCCATGAGATACGTAGCCGAACTGATATCAACCAAATGTAGCAACATTTACATATGTTCATATTTTACTTCACTGACATATACATAGGTAACTTACATATTGTTTTCATTGTATGAGCGAATCTTTTTGAAAAAGTCAGTAGTGGTGAGCTCGTATCTATAATTTTTTTCTGCAAGTTGTTGGATGGAGGGGTGAGTTAAAAATTTAAATAATTAAGTTTAAAAAGCAATAGCATTATGATACCGTTTTGATGTTAATAAAAGTGATTTAATTTTTCTAACTGTGGTCACAATAATACTTACTCACTTGTGTGTATATACTGCACTGGTATTCAAATGTGTACCTATAATATTTAAAAACTGCAGGGATTTCTGGAGAGGATATACACTGTACACAACACTGCCGCCTGCTGACCGCACACTTGAGTGGACAGTAAATGTATGTGACAAATGTGTGGCAAAAACAAATTAATGTGACTGTTTTTGGGATGAAAACAAATTGTTATCGTACTAGATATTACACAGATCCTTATTAATAATGATAAAATTTTTGCTAAATTTCTGCACATTGGTTCGACCCGACATTTCTTGCGTAACAGTTCTGCACGGAACCACACGTAGCCTACATAGTGCACTAACTGTAGCGATAGTATTTTTTAAATGTTTTATAATTTAAAGCAGTTAATATATTTTATGTAAAGGAAATAAATAGTTGCCTTTCAACATAGGAAATAATACCATAACTTTCTAGAAAATTTGCTGTTTATACACTGTAGCATAGTGATTACAACCTATCCTAGCCTCTCAGTGGTAAGGACAAATGTGAGGCCACTCAATCCTCCTATGTTATCTATTCTAGTGTTTTTACATAAGTTTATACACAAAATTACTTCAATAAGTTGTGAAATGACTACGTTTAGTGAACCTATGTTCCGTTTTTGGGTGCCTTAGCTGAGACTCTGTTAAGACGCTGTCGTCTTAACCTTGGTTATATCAGTCACGTGACCAGGTATTGTCAATCACCAGGATCTTGATGGTGTAATACTGTTCAAGTTTTTAATATGAAAGGAAAAAATATATATGTAATATTCCCTGTTAAATATTTAACTAAGTCCGACGTCCGTAGTACATTCTTTACAGGTTTACTATTATAGGTCTTTTGGAATAAAGTGAGCACTAAAAACTTAACCTTTGAAAAATATCACTAGCCGTTACTGTATATAATTCATCATAAACTATAGCTGCTTTACTACTTGTATGGTTGGCAGCGAAATTACGCAGTATAGTTCCGCGTGTTTTCCTATTTATATACAACAATACCGACACAAAAAATCCGAAACCAAAGTAATTGCCGTTTATATAATTAATTATATAATTTTTTATCAAACTGTATCGATTCCTACTGACTTCACAATTTATCTTAAACACGCAAACATCAAGTGACGTGTCCTTAGAGGTTTGGACATTCTGGAGCAGAGCATTTTTGAATGCTCACATTATCCTGAACCGCATATATATATATATATATGTTGCGGTTTCAGTTGTGTGCAATGTTTACATTTCATTCAAACTCCTCTCTGGTTATGTTTCGAAAACCTTATCCTGAAGTTTTTCTCGCCTACCCTACCCTCGTTAGCTTTCGAAAACCCTTTTGGGTATGATGGTGATGTTAGGGGGAGGGGCAGAGCGTGAGTCTGTAGGCGGGGCTGGCCTGCTGACACTCGGACAATAGGGTCCACATCTCTATATCACACTGTGACTCCCTTGCCCTTCTACAAGTCTCACCACACGGCAATTTGTTCTCCCTCTCACCCTCCACCAACTATGCCAGAGCTGAGTTACGTACTCTTCCTAGGGTTGTTCCCCAGCGTTTTGGCTATAATTATATCGATACTGATAGTGACATACAAACCGTACAAACTAAACAGCGATATATCAAAAATATCGGTAGCAGTGATTAAAAAACTGTTGCAAATATTACATTATTATTTTTCGCAGTATCGCTACGTTCGAAAGACGTAATTTTGTATCAACATCTTATGTATCGTGGCATCGAAATATCGCTCTGTTACGAAAAAGTAGATACTGAATCATCACTTTATAGTTATCACTGTTTACAGAAATCGGAAATAAATAAATAATTTATTACAACCATTACGTCTCAAAGAAAATGTTGTGTGTTGTATTTTAGATGATATTATATCGTGTTCTAACACTGTACAAAATATTTACTTTGTTACATTGGCAAGTAAAATTAAAAAAAAAAAAAAAAGAATAAACTTATGCCGTTTAGTGTGTGCCGAAACTCAAAATTAAAAATGGAGGTCGTTGTTTCATAATTTCTCCTACGGTATTCCCGAGTAGGCTATGTTGTAGTACGTAATTGCCAGCCTTATAAAATATCTTAAAACTTTATTTTTAACCACTATCCAAAAATGAAAGGTTATATACGTTTGACGGCTATGTACATCTGTCTGTGTGTATGTCTGTGGCCTCGCAGTTTCCACACTGATGGACCTATTTCAGTGCTATTATTAATTGGAAGTTAGTTTCATATCAAAGGTTCTTAGCGCCGTTAGATTAAAATCGGTCCAGCTGTTTAAAACGTTTTGAGCGCTTTTCCGAATTGACGTGAGAATTTTATGGACATAAAATGGAATTTTTTTTTTCGATGCACCGCAGAGAAATTGCATTCTTAGTGCACCACAATATCGTGCAGGGTAGCTGAGTGCACAGAAAAAACTTTTTTGTAGTGACTGCAAAATATTTTGTCAATTTAGTCCCTACCAAACATTTTTGTGGTGGACATCAAATATTTTGCAGTGTTCAATAAATTGTTTGTTGGTGATTAACAAAATAATAAATAATCCAACAAAATGTTTTGCGGCCGCTACAAAATATTTGGTGTTCGCCACTAAATTATTTGGTAGGGTCGAAAATGACAAAATAATTTGGAGCCACTACAAAACTGTTTTTTTTTCTGTGTGTGTTATGCGTGCTTTCTCAGAAGTTGACCAATATTTAATTTATACGTTTTTTTCATAACTTCCATAGCAGTGTTCCAATGACAGAAAATACAATTCTTGCTATTTTACTATTTTGTAGTTTTAAGTTTAAAATTCTGCAAACAAAACATAAATTACAATTTTAAAGTAAATCCCCTACACAAGGATCCATTGAAAAATAAGTAATAATAATATCGTTTCAAATGATTGTAGACCCTTAAATTCGTAACGGGATCGTCAAATAAAAAAGGTAGATAGTTTAAATGAGCGAAATTGAAAAAGAATCTATCAATGAAGTTACGTATCAGTCTGAAAATTGAATTAAATTGTCTTTAATATTTTGGCTCATCATTTTAAATTATCCCATATATGTACACACAATGTACGTAAATATTGTTGCAGTTACTTATTCTGTTTTAATTGCGCTAATTTTATTTTATTTTTTTACTAAGTGTTCCACTCAAAACATTTCAGGACCAACAATAATTTGAAACTATTTTTAAATTTAAAGGATCTTTATATGTGTTGGAGTATTATTTAATTTCTAGTATAAGTTATATTTACTTCTTCCTGCTGGAAGACAAACATATGTCAACAGTTGGCTTTTTTTAATTAATTTATTTTAAGATTTGCTTGATGCAAATATAATTTCGGTGTAACTTCGTTAGAACATAAATCTTAGTAACATTTCCTGAAGCGAATCTTTGAACCATATCCATCACAATGTTTCAAGCACATTTAAACCGTTGTAGTTTCGAAACAGACAAGAAATTATGTTCTAACATCATCAGAAATTATACGATTCAATCAAAAATATTTCTACAACATTCAAAGAGGAAGAGTACGTAGCAACCAGTTTTTATATTATGTAGTTACATTGCATGTTTTAAATACAATTGTCTGTATTCAAACATGTTTTATTTGTAGTCGTAATGCTGGAACATTTTCTCTATTCGAGTTACAGGGGTTTGCCGACTATCCTGTACTCGAGCTTACTTCATACGTAGGCAATATGGCGGAAGGTCCACCACCAACCACAGCTCGGAGGCGGACCCTCTGGACCCAAGCCGAACCAATGGGAACACACGCTCGGCAGGTTGGAGCCAATGAGACACCAAGATCCGCCCTTCAATTACTTGATCATCAGTTCAGCGTGAAGATCAAGGGAAATCTAGTTTACTTTTCATGGCGTATCAACACACCGCTTGACAACACGTATTGTATTATCATGCGCTCTTACAGGTATGTATCATAAACGTGCATTTTGAAATTTTCAACTCATGTTACGTTCATTGAGTAGTGAAATATAAAAATAAATATCAATAATTAAGCAACCCAGTTTTAGTAGTACATGTCAATACTACCGTAAGTGTGGATGACTTTGGGAAATTAAAAATAAATAAATTAATTAATATTTTACACATATATGGCAACCCTGAATAAAGAAATTTACTTGCGATAAATTCCAAATAATAAATATCGAAATAAGTATTCATATATACATTTGCTCATAGCCGATACACATGAAAAAAAAATAGTATAATATATGTGTGCGATAGTCATCCCGAGTGTCAAAGTCACCCCCGCTGCCGGTACAGTTAACATGTATCTATAGTTGTGAAATTAATTAGTGATGCCCTATGTTTAGACTGTAGACCGACACAAATACGTATTTTTCCTAGCAAATTACTTCGGAGCAGAAAAATGTGTACATTTGGACCTACTTGAGAACTACGCTAAAATTTTAATTTCGATTCGATGCGACGTTTTTAAAAATCGCTTCGTTTGTTACTGAACGATAGCAGTATTCACCAAGAACTGATATGCTTTAACTCTACGATTCAAAAGCTTCTAACGAATGTTTAGAGCATTGTCAAACTGAAACGTTTGAGGATCGTTTCAGTTTATACCAACTACGCGCTTGTGAAATACCCAGCCCATGCTGGTTCGTTTCCCAGCCAATACATTCATTACACAAGTGATGCCGTAAACGTGAGAAATTACAGAATATTAAATTACACGAATACCATTCAGTATAAAAATGCTAATAAACCTGCACGTAAAGTGGAGGTAAATCTAAGCGTGTTGTCATAAATTATAAAATAAAAGGAAAATGTATGCTACAACTTTAAGTTCATTGGCAAAAAAAAATATTTTCTTGGTAAATGTATGAACCTACATATGCAGTTGCAATGAAAATAGTTGTTCATGCAGTGCTGCCATGTCCTGCTTACCAAAAAATAATGTGTTGTGATAAAAATGTGCCACAGTACTGAAGCACGAAAATTGAATTGCTACGCGAAGGAACATCGTATCAAAATACACGAATTCGACTAAGTTAAACTCTGTACTTTCAAATAATTACACATAGCCATAGCGAGGGTCAAAATTACTATCCACGAGTAAAAATTTGTCTGCTATAGAATTAAGAAACCCACATGAATTTTCATATTCCCGCCAGCGATTGTCATGATCATAAAATAATTATGTACCTTGAAGGCATAAGACACTATGATACAAAATAATATTTTTCAGGAGAGCAGTTTGAAAAGTGTGATTTACTAGTGAATTCAGCTGTTTAACTACTAAAAATGTGATATTTGATGCAATACAAACTTTGAGTTGTATGCCACTATAAAATTCTTAAAACTGTCTAAATGTTATGTTGAAAAGTGTATTTTGAGACAAAGTGGACATATGCCTCCGAGGCACAGAATTGTGAAGTAATATTAAGAATTTATTTAGTAAAAAAGTAGTAGAGTTGACATTCTAATTGAGTCAAGATCAGAAAGAATTAATTTAGTTGTCTTGAATCAAAATGAACTATGTCAGTACCAGTGTCTTGCTGTAAGAGCTAAGTTTCGATAGGTTGGTTCGTATGTTGGGGTGTCAAGATACCAATGAGAACTGCTATTCCTACAGTCGCAAATTTAGGCTACTCATGAATTTATTGTCTTGATTGCCAGAAAATGTGCGCAGTTCTCAAAATGTTAACACTCACGTCATAAGAAACATAGCGGACAAATACCTTCGACATTTATTTGTGACGGAATGTCTAATATTGTAAATAGATTGAAGTATGTACGTCGTAATTGTATCCGTAGTGTATAAAAGTTAATGTATTTTCCTTAATTAAGGAATTTTTACTTTAAATGAAAACATTTTAATCGTCAAATCTTAAAATAAAAATAAATCGGTTTAATATATACTATAATATTTTTGTGCAAATAAATTAATTGTTTCAAATTATTCTCCAAAAATAATTTCCATTCTAAATTTATAATCCAGTGTAGGGAAATCCCTACTTTAGCTACTTTAGCTACAAACCTAATACATTTCTAGATCAAATTAAAAATGGTTTTATTATTATTATTATTATTATTATTATTATTATTATTATTATTATTATTATTATTATTATTATTATTAACAGTTACAATTGATCACTGAAGTTTAAGTTGTTAGTATTCGCAGTAACCGTGTTAGGCACGAGTATTCACCGTAGCGTAATCATGGCCAACTAATTGCACGAAGCGTCCCTCGATAACGTCTCCACAAACTGTTAAGATTTGTTTATAAAATCGTTATCACGTTTTCTTAAGGAACCGTGTCACTAATCGTGTTGCATTTTTTTTATTTCTTCCTGATTCAAAAATCAGCAAGATTTACTTGCAAATATTTCAATGCAGACATAGCTAAATACATTATCTTTTATTAAGCACATTGTATTCAAAACATTAAAAAGGCAATTAAATTAAGGTAATTCAAAATTTAAGATAGTGACTTTATCACCGTGAAATAGAGCCTAAATTAATCATTGTATCAATTTAGTCCAACAACACGCACCTTATCGTAAAAGGCAATGTGCCTGTTAAGTTACTTCATTTATTTTACAAAAATTACAAATTTTTAATATAAAAGGTGACAGCCTAGAAGTCGTGCCGAGAGCAAGTTTAGTTTAAAATTGTATTATACAGGCCTCTTTTACCCTTCATGATGTCGCTTTTGTACCAAACCCCTATTTTCTACATTAAGTCGAAGAAAATATTTATGCACGAGTTAAGATTTTGAGGAAAAATGAGTAAATATTTTCGAGTGTTTTTTTTAATGCAAATGCTTATTTGCCCATATCTTTCAAGGTACTAAAAAAATTACCCTCTCGTATCCTATATTACTATTGTATAGGTTCGTCACATACTGAGCCACACCTAATATAATTTAACACAAAAACCGGTAAAACTTATTTTAATTATTGTTTGTAATTTAAAATAACAAAACCTGTATGCCTACCATATAATTAAATGTCTCGTTCTTCTAGCCACAGGCGAGTATTTTCTACTTTGTTGTTTTACCTTATTCAACTTCGTTACAGGCACTGAAAATGACAGTTGTCCTGAAGTCTTTTCCCCAAGTAAAAATTTTGAAAAATGTTAAATTTCGTTCTGACTGTATTAAAAACATTATTTAATATTAGAAATATGGTCCCTTATTATTTATTGCTACATTACTGAAATCACATTTTTAATTTACATTTTGATACGTTAAAATCGTATTATTTTTAACATTATGTTATTTGAAAAACTCTATAGATTTAACAAAATACTGGTAGTAAAGTAGAAGTTTAGTGAAATTAGATGACATAGTTCTTAGTCCTAAGCAAAGTGAACAAATGCAAATCAATGCCTTTATTTTGCCAATATTAGTTTTATGCACTTTCCCAAAATATTCTAACTTTTCTACGGTTATAAACTCTTAAACGTGCGTAAATTTCTGTAAAGTATAAGTTTCTTATAGTATTGTTTATTCATTTTACAAGAAGCTGTTAAAAAGTACTCAAATAATACCTAAGAAATTTAGTGTGTAGTCATTATTTGAAAAAATACTGCTCCTGCAAAATATCCTACTCGTTTTTGAATAAACAGTGTCTCGATTCAAGATTTAATTAATCGGTAGATTTAAAAGACGGACGAAACACAATGTGGGAATCATCTAATTTTTTTTCGCTTACATTAACTCAACGATCTTAAACTGGTTGTCTTTTTAAATAATGTAATTTAATTCTATGTTTGGTTCGTACGGCCGCCTCATAATTTTCATAAAATAATATTCTATGAATACAGTAGTAAATAATATAGCTGTAAAATTTTGCAGCAATGCACATCATCTCATGTACAACATTACAAAGAAATATAAAAATATACATTACTGGATATTTGTGACGATTTCCTCTTCTTTAAGTATGGAGAAAGTCACAGAAGTAATAGCTAGTTACCACCTGGTTTGTAAAAGCAACAAGGCTCTTTGTTTCTTCTACAGAACAGATTGTTGAAGGAACTGTCCAGAGCAGTACCAACAACCAAACTGGTATGTTGTCCCTATTTTAACACAAGTATGGTTCCTGCAACTATACTTTTTTTTTCAGTGTATCACCTCTTTTTTAAAAGACATCATATTTGAAGCAAACACTGCAAGTTAGTCACTGGCACGAATTTCCCTTACTTTTTTCGCGTAACGTTCAACATTTTTATTTCCGTACTCTCTCTTCGTTTATTGGTTCTCTGTTCAGTCAGAAGGTTTTGACAATTGAGGACCTAATCTATTACAGGCTGAAGGGTTTGCATTGGTCAGAATCCCTGCAGCCGTATTCTTTCATATTTCCCCAACAACACCGCCAATCAGAACGAAGAAAAAATTTGATGGAGAGTTGGAAAGGGGAGGGGGAAATCAGTTAAGGAGCTGAACTTGCAGAACTAGACAGCATTGCCTACAATAAGGGTAGGGGGACCGAAGAAGACAAATGCATGGAGTCAATGCCTGTCAGATTTTTTAAATGTTATTTATGTTGTATGCATAGGTTTATATATGTGTGTATCTAAATACAAATACATTCGTGCATGTAGGCTTACTTATACACAACGTCCAGAAACAAGCTCATAATAATCACACCACGCGAATCCTGTGCTAAATTGGAGACGAAAATGTCAGTGACAAAATGTTATACGACCCGCTTTACGTGTACGACGTACCAACTTAGCGCCGTAGTTAGAGCCCTCTCTTGCACTCCCCTGGTATTTTACTTATCTTATCACTGCTGTTCTGGCAAGCATATTTTTAGTGCAGGTTAAAATCCCGAGCAGTCCAAACGTGAATCTACGCTTACTTGACGTAACATACATGAAATAAGATCTGGACGTGGAGCACAAGAAGGGACTTTCCCCGTGCAGTGTTGCCACATTGTGCACGTAAAATGTCACCATACCACATTTTGTCACTTACATTTACGTCTCTAATTTATCCCAGGATTCGCGCGGAGTCGTTATTATGCGTTTGTTTCTGGACATCCTCTGTCTGTGTGTGTGTGTCTATATATATATATATATATATATATATATATATATATGTGGGTGTGTGTATATATATATATATATGTATGTTTGTATGTGTCTGTATATATGTCTGTGTGTGACTGTGTATATATATATATGTCTGTATGTGTTTGTGTGTGTCTATATGTATATATATATTTGTCCTTGTGTGTCTGTGTGTATATATATATGTGTGTGTGTTTGTATATATATATATATATATATATATATATATATATATATATATATATTTGTCCTTGTGTGTCTGTGTGTATATATATGTGTGTGTGTGCCTGTGTGTGACTGTGTGTGTCTGGGTGTGTGTATGTATATATATATATATATATATGTGTGTGTATATATATATGTATGTCTGTATGTGTTTGTTTGTGTGTCTATATGTGTCTTTGTGTGCCTGTGTATATATATATATATACACACAGAGAGACATAAACATGCTAAAGTGGCCTTATAAATAAAGTCCTTGCTCGTTTAACAGGGGAGAAAAAAGGTGATGGAGATTTGGGATCGTATGCGGCCCCAAAGACTTGCTTTCTTTTTTAATCCTTAATAGCAGCAGGTATCCGTAAACGGCCACACGCATTTGTTGAAAAATATTAATAAATTTTGGCTACTTATCGACTGTAAAAAATTACGTTGAGTACATTACTAACAAAATCATACCACGTTATGCTTCGAATAAAATCAAGCTACAAATTAAAACCGATTTGCAATATGTCTACGCCGATGTGACGGTTTTTCGACATCTCTTTCATTTTAGGATTTTAAAAATAATATTCTCATAAACAGTCTAATTAGGGATACTTGAACAGAAGGGTATGGAGATCCTGCCTGCGGTCCAGCTGGGAAAAGTCGATTGGTCTTTGTTCTTCTCGTCGACTCGCAACTCTTGCAGTATGTCCGTCGTCGGGTGTCAGGGACTGGGGTCGCAAACCCGCAATACTCCCTCTATCCAACCACAGTGATCCAAGCCTCATTACTATTCAGCTGGTGATAAAAGGCCCCAGTGCTTGGCATGTCGACTTCTCTCACGGTCCCTTCATTCAGGCAGACTGCCCCAACTATTGTGTGTCTTGGTCGCCAAATCCTGATGTTGACAATTGAATCAGTCATTTCAGAAACACCCAATTTTCACAACATGGGTTTATTGATATTAACTCTTCAATGCGCGAAACTCAAATTTCAAATAACATTACCGTATTTAGAAGGCTTACAAAAATAAACATATTTGAATATAATATTATTTGACAGCTATTTCTTGAAAGTGGCATGTGATGTTTCTGAAATGACTGATTCTATTTCCGACGCATTTTTATCGTTCGTGGCTTAGAAATGCGGAGCGACACGTCATAAGCATTTCGTCTCGACCTAGCCTGTAGGAACAAAATGTCTAGGCCTAATATAAAACTAAAATGTTTGACTCCAAAGCTAGCGTATGTGGCTGAATCGTAGAAAACTCACCGTTAACATAAAATACCTAACCACGAGAAAAAAAGCAACAAAAATAATAAACAAACCAAAGAAGCCAGACAGGGCTGTAGTTAACAAACATACAAATAATTCAGAAAAAGGAATACAGACGCACAGAAAAAATATATTTTGTGGCATATTAAACATGTTTTGAAAGAGAGTTCCTTCACAATTATTAAATATTTTTACTAAATTTTCGAAGTAAAATTCAAGTATTTTATATGTAAAACAATCAATCGTTTTTGTGAAAATTACTTTACGCGAGTTACACCACTGTTATTCTAAGCCCATAATATGTAGCTCCAACTTATTGCACCGTAGAAACTCTTTCTTAGCCACAATTGTTACAAATAAGGAAAGACTACAGATACAGATTGAAAACGACAGAAAATTACGAGATAGCGGTTATGAAACCTTTTGCGTGTAATAAAATCGCCGACGTGAAGCGCGTTATGGCGAGTATTAAACAAATTTAATTCTTATCGCGCGACGCTGCGCAACCTTCCAGTTCCCCTTTTCTCAAAAACTTAGTTTCTGGCGTGATAGCTAATTATTTCAAGACAAGAAATTGTACGGTTTCGACTAGTACGTCAGTTAACCTTCAATGTCACGAACAGTTTTTCAGAAAGGCCCCTTGTTGACACTAGTAAAAATTTACAATTCTCTACCCAAGCAATATAAAGAATTGTGCTGTTCAAACAAAAGAAAATTTAAGGCCAAAGTGAAGAAATTACTGCATGATAAATGTTTTTATAAGATCAATGAATATTTAAAAATATGTAATACTCTTTAGCCTTTGACTAAGGGAGCCATATATGCAGTCAATAAGCCTGTTTAGTGTTTGTATATATCAGATGTGAAGGCTTGCTATGGTGCTATGTCCTTACTCAGTGAATTTTAAGAGATGTTTTAGTATCGTGTTTATTATTTTGCCTAGTATAATAAGCTAGTTATAAAACTTGTAAATATCTGTTATCTGTTGTGTGTAGATCTTGACGTACTCTATACCCCAATTGTATACTATACACGTCAAGGGTCAACAGAGTGAATAAAATAAAATAATAAAAAATAAATCAATAAACGTTCCATTAGTTACATGATTTATTTGTAATTGTGTTAAGATTTAAAAAGACAGTATAAGCGAGGTTGTTTTCATTCGTGTCTGCCTAGATATAAATATCAAACAGTAACTTTGCAGCATTCTTTTACAATTCTGTTGAAAATCCTCATATATTGCCCGTTTTATATGTGGCCCGAATTAAAAAAATATATATGTCAAAAATATTAATGCCCAAATAGCATCTTGTGCAAATGTTATGTATTTACCCAAAAACATTGCTTAAATTTTATTCCCGAAAACAAGTTTTGCTAGCAGATTAAAAATGTTAAAATGGGAACTAATAGCGACAGTTCAAGAAAGTTAAAAGTTATTTCCCGTTCACTTGGCAGAAAATGTTTTATTGTCATTAAAATTATTTTAAGAAATGGTAATAAAAACGAAAGTTTCATAAACGCACAATCAGTATTTTCTTTCCGCATATACAAAATAAATTTATGCTCTCTTCTTTAAAACCTACATGTATTATTCTAATATTGTTTATTAGAATACAAAAAAGGAATTACCTATACCGTGGCCACGTGGTGTGAATACATTCTGATTTATTTTTACTGTTGTAAATATTATCTTAGCAGCTGATTTCCACAAGAAAGATTTTTAAAAATACCAAATATATTTACATACTTTTTGTTGCTCTCATACGGCAGGGAAAGCGAATTACGACATGATATGCTATTAATTACAGTACATTTATTATATTTTTAAAAAAACTTCATCGTCAAGTTATGTTTTGAACGAGTATTTGACGATGTTACCTTTAAACTCAGTTTGGAGAAAAAAATAATTCTCGTTTCCTTCTATTTACTTTTAATTATAGGTATTTAGGACCAAAAGTTTAAAGTAATTTTTAAAAATGCATTGAACTTTTACGCAGAGATTATCAAATTTTACAATTAGTTGATAACATTAGTAATTAATTCCACGTAACATTTCTAATCCGTTCATCCCAGTCTTCTTTTATCAGTTGAAAACTGGTCGATGAATGATATTTTGCTCGTTTCTGAGCGCTCTATCACAAACCTATAATCCATGTTTTTATTAAATTCTTCCATTCAGGTATTGATATTGGCCAATACGTCCATCTGCGGACACGTGAAACATTCCAGCTCTGGCGGCGGATTCATTAACCCTAGATTACCAACTGATTGGAACGCTGGTGAAGCCACTCGTGAAGTTTCATTAATTTCCACGGCCACACTGTCAAGTTGCCAGCCTGACTTGCTTCTGGTACCTGCGAGGCGCAACATACATCAGTCTATATACCTGATATTATATGGGATACTTGCTGCCAGTCTTTCTCTCTTGCATTTATTTATTTATTAGTGACCAAGTTCGGCCCAAGGCTGTTTTACAATTGGTACATTATTTGTATTCAGCGACACAAAGATTTAACATGTCATACAACAATTATTATTGTCAGTTTGGGTCTGTATACTAACGATTCCAATATATCTAGTTAATAACAAAAAAGAAAGAGAAAAAAAAAAGGAGAATTTAATTTACTGAAGAGAGCTTTTACTTTTGCTGTTTCTGGTACAGAAAGGATTTGTACTTCACCCTGAACAAGTTAAGAGAGGTGGTTTTTAAGTCTCCTGGCATGTCATTCCAAATTTTGCTCGATGAATATGTAAAAGAATTTTTGTAAACAGATTTGGAGAAACGTGGTACTTGGGAAGCGTTATTATTTCGGGTATTGTGTTGATGTACGGAGGTGAAGTTTACTGGCTTTTTCGAAAGGTATTTTGGCATTTGAGAATCGAAGATGTGAAATGATACAATCTCCTGTTTTCCATATTTAGCCATTTTGATCTTACAAGTGCGTCCGTTATGTGACATCGCCTTTTAAGATTAAAGCAGTACCTAAGGCACGCATTTTGAACTTTCTGGATTCTGTTTTGTTGTGTTTTGTTGATATTTATGAATAATCCTGCACAATAGTTGAAGACTGATAGAACTAGAGCATCACACAAATATAACTTTAATGTCGGGTGAAGTTCTAAATTATCTAAGTGCCAAAAATATGTTTTCGAATAAAAGGGAGAAACAATGCTGTTGGAGTATGCTTACATGTGGGATGTGCGATATTTCGACGATCATAAAAGTTATTAGGAGAATTATAGGGACTTAGCTCCTACAGCAAAACATAGCGACTGACACATAGTTCATTTTAATGTAAATAACTAAATGCCTTCTCTCTTTTGGCACGTAGATAATTTAGAATCTCAACTCTACGAATGTCTCCTTTGAGGCGTGATCGAGGCACTGAGCGTCTTCCAGCTCATTATTGTATATTTATGACGTATTCCCGTCAACCAATAAACATCATAAAGAATAAAAATTCACAACGTTAAACTTCTTATATTATTTTTGTGTAATTATTTGCCAAAGTTACAATTTTAACGTTTTTGTGCATCAATTTTAAGAAAAACTAAAACTTTCGTTAGTTAAATTTTATAGGTAAAATTTATACTTTTTTGTCTATTCGAATACACGTCTATGATTTCTTCACGGAAAGTCCTTTTGTTTTTTTATAAGTGTCAAAATCCACTTAAAATTTAGTAAAATACCAGTGTGTTTAATTCTATGAAATTTTGGTTTAGTGGCCTCACCAGTTATGTATTTAAACTTAGGAGAGTAGCCTTTCGTTGTTATCCAAGTTTTTGTCCAGTAAGTTGTTTAGTTTTTCTAGTATTGGCTACACAAAAACGTCAAAATCTTTACTTTTTAACAGTGTATTATACACAAAATATGCAACAAAAAAATTGTACCTGTTCAAGTGTTTACTTATTGACCAGGTTTAAAGGAAAATATAAAATAATGAACTATATAGTATCCAACTTCCTTTAACTAGATGAACGCACTTGAGCATGCTTAGATGGTGAAGGAGACCTGTTTCAGCATATAAAATGAACATATCCCAGCTTGCGATGTCAACATTTTGTGTACATAAGTTTCCCCGCTAGAAGTATGGGATTTCTAGTAAGAGAACAAATCTATAAAAACTTTGTGCCCAAGCAGATACTCAAAGAACCTACGAACATTTTAAAATGACGTACCATATTAGTTACCGTTGAAAACGTCTGTAAAATTATTCACAAATTATACAGTTGGCATACAAAAGCGATAAAGGAATAACCCTTAAAAAGGCAGTTAATTTACAATTTTATATAATTTTTATTATTATTTTTCGTAGGGACGCTCTGCTTCGAAAAATTCGGGATTTTGTAATCATACCAAAAACTGTACATCTATTATAAATTACGTTAGTAGAATTTTCCATCATTAATATATTTTTCGGTTCAGTAGTTTTTCGTACAAGCGCTTGGCAAAGTAGAGATTCGACGGTTTTTGCTACTTACCCAGGGCAAAAACTTTTCAAACAATACGAATGAAATAATTTAGAGCAAAAGGAAGTGTATTAAATAACAAATTGGCACCTTCGTAATTTCTCTTGTATGTAGGCTACCTCAATTTTCGCGTAACTTTCGAGTGCCTGTATTAAAAAATAAATAAATTATTTTACGCGAAATAAGACATGGGTCACTATGTAGCTTATTACGTTTTCCTTCACTCCGAATTATTTCATTCGTATCGTTTGAATAGTTTTTACTTTGGGTAAGTACCGAATTGAGTCAAATCACTATATTGACATGCACATGCATGAAAACTATGAAACCGAAAATATTGTATCATTTGCGAGTAGTTACTAGTAATAGAATTTGTAATGGTTAAACAGTGTTCTGCGCAATTATAAAATTGCGAATTATTCAGTACAGAGCGGTATTAAAATTACACTTCTAATGACCGCGACCATCAAAGTATTAAAGTAAACTACATGTTTGTTTCATCACAACTGACGTCTTGTAGTTAAACATTAAAAAATGATATTGTTTTGCTAAACCAGTAATGATTTGCTAACAAAATTGTAGTGATACTATTTTGACAGCGTTAAACATACTCCATAATTCCAGGCCTCCTTAAATTGCTGAAAAAATACAATTGAAACTGTATACTTACATAAACGCAACAAAGCTAATTTGTATCTAAGAGAGCACGTTGGAAAGCTATGGTAGGATTGATTTTATTATTAAATATATACCGCAATTGGTAATGCAGTCGTGTTATATTTCCCAAAATCATTATTAGTAGTTTATGGTTTCTTGTACGTTACGAAGTATTTTACTGCACATATTTCCCTAAGTAACACTATCATTTTGAGCATTATGACTTGTATTTGTTTCCTCGTCAACTACCTCACTTCTTGGAAATTATTTTCAATCTTTACAGCAGGACACGTTTGTATGTATACAAGAATTACTTACAACTTTACTCTGTTAACTGTTCTCTTGAAAGTTACTGTATGGCATATTCGAAAATACGCCTGTTAAATCTAATTTATGTGGTCATGACAAGTCGTTTCCATTTGTAAATACTCAAGATATTTTGTAGTTAACGAAAATTTTTTTGATAATTTTGGCAAAACTATGTGTTGTTGATTGGTATAAATTTGGATGACCAGTTGTTTTACTACGCCTGTAAATATGTCTTACCAATGATAATTACGAGAACAATTATTTTGCCGAGTGCGTAGAATTTAAAGTTTTCCCAATTGAATCTTGTTTTCATTTAATTTAAGCTACTTTAATTAAATTTTACTCTTGTGAGAATTAGCAAAACTGATAATAGCAAAAGTATTTCCTTCATTGCCCCAGTCCGTTCGAAGATACAGTCCACACACACTTGCCTCAAAATACACAAGGTTTCTGCATCTTCAATCAACCCGCTGTTAAGACTATGAACCAGCATGCATTATTATTTTTCTACTCCTAAACGAGTGCAGATAGGCTATAGAAAAACTGTTGTACAGTCTCCTTAAATATTGTTATTACTGTGAAGTCTAATTCTCCTAGACAAAAATGATTTAAATTTGGTTGATAAATTCATTAATGGGAATTTCCGTAATTGCAGAATTATCTGAAACTGTTGTGTATTTTGACTTGAAAAAAAGTTAGGCCTAACGTAGTACTGTATACACTGCTTGTAACAAAGCTGTGAAAATTTTTATCGATATCTGCACTCGTGTAGGACTTAAAAAATTAATATCGTAAATGCAGTAAAGAATGTGTAATAGCCTTAACGCGTTGAAAAATGTTCTTACAAAATATGTTGCGCAGTATTTTTTGAAGATGTCTAGTAATATCCACCACATTGTTACACCATTCATATGAGAGAAATGTGCATGTTTTTGGATGGGATGTTTTATTGCAATAAATACTCACATTGGGTGAATTATTCAACTACTGTCACACTGAAAATCGTCAGTACTCTTTATTTGCTCTACTTAAGCCACCGATAACTTTATCCTTCAACTTTTGAGTAAATAAAATTTCTTAATATCTCGTTGGCAGTGGCGTCACTAGAGACGGAGCCAGTTGGTCAGAGAGCCAAGAACACAAATGGAAGTGGCCATGGCCTATATTGACGGAACATCCTAGTGTTTCCGTGAAATTGTTTTAAATCAGTTGTCAAAAAGCGGCATAAATAAACAGAAAGTAAACAGTCGTCAGAGTATATATTTTTCTCATTCACATTTAAGTTCATTCCAGTAAAATAATTACTGTTTACTTTTATTCTTTCCTAATTTGATAATGATTAGATATCTCGACAAAATTGCAAAATAAAAATGTAATTATTTTGGTTTAGCAAGTGGGATAGAATTTGAATACGTGTTTATTTAATTTTGTGAATTGCCAGCTGTCGATTTTCTCTAGTCTCAATGGTCCCCTCCCCCTAACCTATTTCAAACAGTCACAGGTATTCCGTTTTAAAATATTCATCAGTTTTATAGATATCTATTGATTAATAAATTTTCGACCAAAAACTTTATTAACTATTATTTCTTCAATGTAACGTAATTTTACGCAAACTTTACAAACCAATTTGTGAACGATTGAGTAATAAGCTTATATTAATAAAATTTTGATCGTAGACAGAGTAGTCGCTAGAGAAATACATGCCGAACACATGCAACATCACGCGCTTACACACACACACACACACACACACAGAAACACGTACGCTCAAACACCACACATGTATACAAATATCCACATCACGAGGAATATTGGCTTGTATAATAATACATAAAATATTTAAATTGGAAAATGTAGTACCCCAGATTATTTGTCAAAGGTAAAGTGACGTGAAATAACACAGGAAGGTGGAAAAAATCGTCCCAATTAATTACGTACCTATTTTAATGCACGAATATTCATATTTGATTACGACAGTAGAAACACATTCGTTATCACAACAAAATTTTGTTTAAATATGATCCACTGTAAAGTAACATTGCAGTAAATGTATTTAGCTCGCGGTAAAAAAATTTTTGCTTACAGCAAATTTTGTCTTAAGTAAATTTTTCATCGAAAATAATGTTCTTTGCAGCAAAGTTAAATTTTCTCTGTTAAAAGTTAAACAAGCATCTACACCATAAATATTTCAAATAAATGATCTTAACAATAACACAATTTTGGTTACAATTACTGTAACTTTTAAACAAAACTGTTATTTGCCTCAAAGTAACTTTGCAGTGGCTCATATTCAAACAAACACTTTGTTACAAACTAAAGAAGTAAATCATTCTTTAATTTGTAAGTTGCCCCAATTGCAAGAATAGTTATATAATAACAAGAATTTTGTTGCGGCAACGTTAGTGTCTTACAGTGTGAAAATAATGGACTGCACGTAAAAAAACAGCAATATACATTTTTCCATACTTATATAATGTGAATAATATAACTGTGCATGTTTTAGCCTTCTTTCCGAAGAAAACATTGACTTGTGAAATATTTTCCTTGTCCGTGTGTTTGTGAGTCCTACCTTAAAAACCTTAAAATCAATTTATATCAAAACGTAATTCTTTCAAATTCGCCACGCATCAAGGGTTTTGCAGCTCTCTCTCTCTTTCTCTCTCTCTCTTTCTCTTTCTCTCTCTCACACACTATATATATATGTAAGGTACCTGTACCGAATATGGCCCAGTTCTCAATATGGCCCACTTGTCGCCATTGTGTGGTAATGCCGAGGTCGATGTGGGATCTATACACACAAGTCTCCAGTATGAACATACACAATCCATAAATATCTGTCTTACATCATCCATGTGTTATATTAGTAATTTAATTAATGACTTAAGCTCACATTATTTGTGAACCTTAAGCGGGCCATATTCGGTACGGGTACCTTATATATATATATATATATATATATATATATATATATATATATGTGTGTGTGTGTGTGTGTGTGTGTGTGTCTGTGTGTGTAAGTTAAATATATATTATATATGTATATATAAGTTGTGATTTTCCATTATGTTTCTCGCATCATTTCCAAATGGCGGCTATTTGGAAATATTAGCAGCTGTGTCATATCGTACGAAAATTTATTATAATCAAACCGTAATTTCGTACGTTGGTAGTTCACTACACTATCGAATCTAGAAATGTTTACGTTTTAAGACTTACCATTTCGGGCGAATGTAAAATTTCGGGGACTGAAGAATCAATTTAAACTAATTTTTTTTATTTATACAAGTAATCAAAACTTGAATTTTAGTTGGCTTTATTGTTGCAGATCCAACATTTTATAACAATAAAAATAAAATACTTAAATTTTTTTGTGAACTAACCAACCTATTGAAACCTAATTTTAAAATTTAACAGTTCATCATGTATGTGTAGAATTCAGTGGGTATTTTTTTGCAAGTCCTCCATTTCGGGAAATAGCATCATATGAATAATAAGTCTGTATACGAAAAATGAAAATAATTCACACTTATAATTGTAAACATTGTATATTCTGGCCGCCAATATTTTGCACAGCTCTCATTGAATGAATATAGTTTTTGTATAATGGCTAGGAAACTACTGCACTGATTTCTAATGACAGCCATATATTTTTATGTCAGTTTGACATTTTAATTTCAATCACGGTATTTAACATATAGCAGACTTTTCTTGGTAACTTGGTACACAAAAAGTCTCACAAACACGCCTCAATTGAACTCATAGGTCTGGCAGTATTTTGTTACATAGGGCTTCTTATTACTAAATGTATTTATATCAAATGAGGCATGTTAGTTAAAACACGGTACTAAATGTTAGCTATTTGTTGTTAATATCTAAGCGTTTGGTCTGTTTTTATCATGACAAACATTTAAGTTTCTTGGGTAAGTTTACATAAACAATGAGAAATACAAGCTCGTTAGCAATGATTGTAACTTCCTATTACTATTGCTGAAGCTTAGTGTGTTAATAAACATTCTCTTGCTATACAGTTTTCATTCGTCCTGCTACACGGGCATGCTGTTTGCGTTGTTCAAATGTTTTATTATTACTTTTTGTTTGAGCCATCACAGTTGGTAAACAACTACGTAATTATATAAATTTTAATATATGTTCCTTTATATATTTCGATGTATATATTAAAGCTATTTACGGTTTTCTGTGTCAGCACAGCAATACAACGGCTTTGATATTGAACTAATTTCATTTTAATTAACAAACGCTTTTTGTGTAATTGCACGAGTTTTTAATGAGGAATTTATCCGTCTCTACATTTAATGTTGGTGTTACGGCAATATCGGTTTAAGTTTGTTTTTTATAATTTCATATTTTAATAACTACTGCATTAATTTATTTGTGTCAACATAAGTAACCATATTTAATTACTTTATTTTTCGAGAACTTTAACAACGAGTAAGTTACCATAACTAGTTGATCGATTGGCAAACATTTCCCTAAATATTTTAACCGATCATGAAAGCATGCATTAATGATCAAAGATTTTCGCTTAATGAATTTAGGCATCAGCAAAATTGTTAACGCATGTTCTGCACATATTCTGCAAACCTGCAGAATCTGACTCGGTAAGTGAACTAAAACACACTGTCAGCCGCTGCTAAAAACGTGAACAATTGTATTTGTTTAACGGTAAAGCCTAAATAAAAGCGTCATAATATACATATTATCGACCTTTCATTTATTTCAAACAATTGCAAATACCTCGAATATTTTTTAAACAAATGCTTTGATAAAATTTGAGACTGTGTACATTAATACGATACACAATTTTGCCAGAGCGTTTTTTTAATACTGTACCGTTTGCTAGCAAAACATTATTTTGCTTCAGTTTGGCTTGTTTTCACAATGAAATATGTGATATTTCAGGGTCAAAAATCTAAAAATCCGTTTGGTATGTTGCAACAGAAAAATTCAGATACAGACAATGATATATTAGTGTTACAACTGTAAGAATGAATTTTTTATGCATGTAATAATTTGCGTTAAAAATAATATTTTTGAAACCACTGCAGAACTACAACAGAGAGACCTTAATACAGTCATGCCACATTTTCAAAATGTCTAGCCAGGATATTAGTCTTCTTTTACATTTTTTTTAAATTCACAAAATTCATTTTAAGGTAGAGATCCTCTGAGGCCGTGATGGTAGTCTATTATAGCGACTTGCCTGAATAGAACTCTTGGAATATTTTTGAAACAAAAAGTTTTCGCTGTGACTGTTAGAGGTGAGTCTCAAACTCGTGGCGTAGGTTTTTGGCTATGTCTTCTCAGTATTTCACGCCCAAGGGACTTGGGTACGTATGTGCACACTACAGTGTTCGCATTCGTATAGTTCAGCGGAAACTTCAACGGAAATCCCGTAACAATATCCAACAGTAGACCGATTAGACCTTCTTCAGTTCTATAACCATAGCAGCGTCGTTTATTCGCTCTACATCGGGTATCTGATTACACAAACTATTCCTATTTGATGTGACACTACGGGCCCTAGAATCAATCATCTTACTCAATAACCCTGCTTATCCACATTACATCAAATAAACGAATACTGCCACTCCTTCCATATCCAAAACCTCATAAAAATAAGAATGTAGTATTATTAAAGAAACTTTATATTGGTTACCTACTAACTAATGGAATTACACCAATTTTTTTGTGACGAGCAGAACTTACATTCGTGCCTGATCAAACATTTTAATCTCTTTCAGGATGAAATATTGTGAAGTGAAAGGAACGACAATAAACACAATATACAATTCCGAAAATGAATATAGTCATACCAAGAAACACGACAAAAAAAAAATAAAACTTAAACCTACACGAACAGCAATCACCGACTTTTTTGCTTAATTGTTCTGTTCTTGTGTTATTTCTGAAACTCAACACCATTCGCTCACAATAGTTCACGTCCATATAGTACAGTTAACTGATTTTTAATTGCAAAATGTTCTTAAAAAAAATTAATATTAAGTAAACATAAAATATCTAGTATTATTTGTTTTAATTACATCTCCTAATAATATAAAAAAGACAAATTTAAATAGCGTTGATATTTTAAGGCTTAAAAACCTCTCTATATTAGAATTTGTTATGTTTTATTTAGTTTTTCTTAAAATCAACACATTTTAATACGTTCGTCTTAAAATAACAACACATTTAGAATTGGCATTGAACTGTAAGTGTTTTACACTGGAATTTTAAATTTAGTTGTTTGTACTTCGTGATTTAATGGGCCGTTTAAATATGCATAGGTATAATTGTGCATTTGGTTGCTTCGGCTGCGTATTACACTGATGTTGATCATTGCAAACAGAAAATTTTAGTTACCTCTGTGAAACAACAAAGCAGAAGTATTGAAAAATCGTGAAGCAAATGACGTTGATTATTTTTTTGGAAATGATGTAGAGGATCTGTAACTGTAATAATGAAAAATTGTATTTTTATAATTATTTTGCAGTGCTTCTTGGCCTAACATATAATAGCCTACAGAGTCTTTGAATTCTTGATTTCTTGAAACGGCAAGAAAAAATGTGCAAATGAAAAATACGTACAAAAAATATATGTTATTCTATTTACGAATGAGTAACAGGCATTACCTCTGAATTATTAACGAGTAGTCTTGTTGAAAATGTTCGAACAAATAAAAATTAATTATTCCAAATTATTTTATATTTTATTCAGAAACAGTAAAATTCTCTCCATCAAAACATAACAATTATTTTTATAGACGAAATTATTATTTTTCAGTTGCATATAAAAATATTTTCAACACAATTCACTGCATAAGAAAAAATTGCTGGAAAGTTGAAGTGATGTAAATCAATGAAGTGAATGTAGATGTTTTTGTCAGCTCATAACAGCAAGATCTTCAGCGCTGGTGAGGTGAGACATGAGATAAGTGACCGAGGAGTGATGTAAATGTTCACTGTATGATACGTAGGACGAAAAAGTGTACATTTGTCTAGATTGAATAGTTTATGATAACTTTCATTGCAACAGTAAATTTCCTTACATTTAACCGGGAAAACATGTATGTTTTTTAAATAAATTTTTCAAAGGAGGCTGTGACGTTATTGTAAAGTACTCGGGTTAAGGTAAATAGGTGTTTAACTTTACTTAGAGTGTTTTAATTGTATATTATATTGGTAAGGTATAATAAAGTCATTACTGGGGCGGAGATCAGAGATGTTTTTGCCGCCGTAAACGAAAGCGTGCGTCTCCAGCCCTTTAATGCTGTACATATTTTATTTTTTGGAACTTCGTTCATTATGTTCTTTATTTCATTTTGCTGAGGTAGGTACCTGGCAACCATCCTGGATAGCCGAGCATGTCAACTTAATTTAATAATTTGGGGGGGGGGGGCATTCACCACCAAATTACTTAAAACAAAAATCTCTCAATCAACCCATGAGTTGCTAGCTTGTCATGACTTCAACGAGAAATTTCACCAGAAATTGACTACTGCTGTCTGCAAAACTGCGGCTTGCAATGGAATAATTGCCCTCAATCAATTTATGGCTTTTTATTGCGCCTAAAAATTATTCCTCGATGGACGTTGGTTTTTCACTGAGCAGCCAAAAGCATACAGATTTAGGGAATATCTCTGCTAGTCCAATAAAACAATGGGAAAATTCTTCTCGTCAACCATCATCTAACAGGGTTATCATCTCCATCATCTGCTACTGAAAGAGGCCACGACTGTGTAGTTAATAATTTGACCATTCGTCTCCTACCAAAACTCTCAGAGTTTTAGACTTTAGTTCCTACCAGGGTTGTTCCTGATTTTCTCCTGTAGGTATTGGGGTGGGAATGTTTGACGGATATTCTCGACATTCTCCCGTTTTTTTTTTTTTTTTTCATCCTTGCAATCCGGCACTGCTCCATATCCGCCTCATATAACCCTTCCCAGCATTAAAAAGCTCACTGTTAAGGTGGAACATAATTAGCCGGGTTGGAATGACTGGTTTTTGGATTGTTTGGTTGTTTAGAAAGACACATTTAAAATAATGAAATGCGCAACTTCGCTATAAACTCATAAATCCAAGGCATCTGACCAATATTAGTGACGCAATTACTCGTATATATTTTTTTTAAATATGCGTGTATCTTCTCATTTTAGGAGTTATCATGTAATGGGTAGTAAGAACTTCGTGACTAATACTGAAGGAATTTTATATAGTATCTAAGCGTTATATTAGTTATTTAAATGAAAATACTTTTATGATATGAAAAGGAATCATTCTACACGCAGGGTAGTCCCTATCTCAAGTACTGACCAAAATATCTTTAATTCTCTCAGTTGCTGATATACATAAAAAGTATCGTCGCAAAATAAACTTCGCAAGCCATCATATCTCTTCTGCCCATGTTATATTTGTAGCCTATATGTCGTTTGGGATAAAGTGAACACTAGAAATTTAACCTTTGAAAGGTACCACTAGCCGTTACTGCATATTGTTCAACATTAACAACAGTTCCCTTACTGCCTGTATGGTTGGCAGCAATTTGCCGAATATAGTTCCGTGTGTTTTCCAACTTAATTACAATAATACTAAAATAAAATCAACTGAGTTACACATACTTTTATTTTGCATGATTAATAAAGTTTTATTTATCAAACTACGAAGATTCTTACTGACTGCACAATCTATCTCACACGCGCAAACATTAAGTGACGTGTCCAGAGAGGTTAGACGTTTCCCTTCGTTAGCCGTTACGCGTGGGAAGATACGAATTGGCTGAAAATATAAATTTTCCAGGGCTTTTTTTGAGTGCTCACTTTATTCCGAATCACCTATAGCTCAGAATGTAAAGCAGGAGTTACCTTAACGCCTAATACACACGAACACATTTCTTGCACAAGTAGGAAAAAACCTTGTTCGCCTCAGTTGTGCAAATGACCATCTACGATACACTGTAAAAAAACTTCGTAAATAGTAATTGTAGTTGTTTACCTATTCACAGCTTGTAAATAGAAAAAAAAAACGTTGAAAATTATTACTATGTAACACCAGTATACATTTGAGAGTTTTCTGAAATTGTAAATGAACGCTAGCACTGACTAGAGAGTAATACAGACGTGAAATGACGTGGCGGCTCATTTGATGCGAGTAACTTGGCCGCTTACTGGCTGTCCAAGGCTCTTGATACCAGCCCCGTGTATGTTTGGCTCCTGCATGTTACTGCAGGTTTCCTATTGGTCTGGCTGCCAGCTAGCAGGGTAGTAGCCTTATGCTGATTGGCGGTAGGCTTACCCGCCATGTTGCTGACCAGCGAAGCCATGTTGCTGGCGTGTGTGACTGAGCTCGACATCCTTCCGTCTATTTCACTTCTGTATTCCAACATATTCTGTAGCGTTAAAATTGATGCATGGAAAATTTTGTTTAGTACCTACTTTCTGACATGTATAATACCGACTTCATACCTCTCCTAAGTTTACAAATAATTTTATTTCAGCGTAAACGTGGCCTGCAAACATTAGTGTGTTAGTTAGCTAGTACGGGATTGTAGGAGTTGTATTTTTCGATATATTTCTTATACGAACCGAATGAAAAAAATTTTATTATGCCCGCAAAACGTTTTTTAACCAAATCGATAACGAAAGATGAAGTAAAAAAGAAAATGTCGAATTGACGCGAGAATCGATTGAAGAAACATTGCCTCAACTTCCACTATGTCACTAAAACCAGGCCTTATTCGCTACCGATGGTATTTCCAACTACACTTTATTTTAAAAATAAATATTGCGCAACACTTCTCTAAACAGTCTCAGACACAGCTTTGAAACATCCATTCAACATGTTCATGCCGTACACCTACTTGTATAAAAAACTGACAGTATGTACTGAACACTCAATTTTGTAGGGTGCTATCTATAACGCTAGGTAATGGTCGCCTTCGTTTGCTTACCGATATTCTCTTACTTGTACAAGAAATTTGCCAGTGTGTACTGGGCCTACCATTACAAAGGTACGTAAATTGTCTACTCCTGCGCTGGTAGGCTATATGCAATAAGTAGAGATTATAGTAAATCGCGGAAATTTTTTGTGTCAACATACTCTTGAAAACACTGCCATTTTTTGCGACATGTATGATCGGGTGGAGTACGTCTGACACAATGCAGCTCTGTGCAGACTTATAAAAGTCATCAAATATTACAACATTGAATTCTTATTGGCTCAGTCAAATAGGGTAACAGCTCGAACTACGAGCTAAAGCCAGCAATCTTGTGGTAAGCTTAACGTGGATTGAAACCTAGCAAACAGTCAAATTTTCCCGCGATAAACTATCATCTCTAGCCATAAGATTATGGAATAGTCAATTAAGGTTGTTGTTAGTTAGTATGTATAGAATTTTAAAAGTTTTTTTTTTTTTACACTGTGCACTTCCAACTAAAAATGGATTGAAAGAGCAAAACGTAAAGCTAACATTGTCGTTGTTTTATAATACTGTATAGTCTGTTATAGTTTGTGTGACCGTTTTACATTCAAGGTAACCTAAAGATCAATTACCGGACGAAACGTAAAAGGTAGAAGCGTTATCAGTTTTCCCCGACCGCGCGACCGAAAAAAAAGTTTCATCTGGTTGGTACTAAATAACGGACATGGTGAATGCAAGAACGCTGTATGAAACTTCCCGGCGTGACGAAAGCGGTGTCGGAGGGCAGAAATAACCGTACGCTCACGAGACAAGAGACGCCATCTTGCCTTCCACACACGCACGCACACACACGCGCGCGCGCGACACCGCAACTCCACGGAGGATTATTACCGCCGCGTTTTGCATATCAATGCAAACATTCCCAACCCTTTTTTTACCACGGTCGTGTTCTCAGCCATCGAACCCCTTCCACTTCTCGACCGGCAACGCGATTCCCCCGCCCCTCGTTATGCGATATTTGATTGGATTGTAACCATTTGTCAATCACGAAGGGGGTAAGTGTGAGAGAAGGGTATTGTGCCGTGAAATAGCGAGTCTCCTGACGAAGAACAGTCCTCGACGGGGTTGTGCCCCATTATCCCGTGGCAGGGACATTGTCGCGATGATCGCAAGGCACCCTACTCCTACCCAGAACACCTCGTCATCTGCATATGCGTCGCCGTCGACAACAACGCCCTTGAACGCAGCCCGCCCCGCGGACAAAGGCGGCCGTCGTTCCTTTTACCGCAGCAATCGGTGTCGCGTTCCGTTCACCCTCCAACCCCTCTGCACACACCCGTGGAAGTGTCGATGATCGACCGTTGTTACCAGCTTCCAGGGTGGATCGCACGCGCTCCGTCCACGAGGACCCATTACCTGCCCGTCGCACCAGCCAAAGATTCAACCAGTGGTTGGTTTTCCTTCCCCCCCCTCCTTCAACCTTCCTCTTTCCTATGGACGCACGCAATCGAGCACAAAGGGAACATGATGGACTCGCTTTCGGGTGTATCCGAGTTCGATCCCCGACTCCAGCGACCCCTGGCTCCGGTTTCCCATGGTTTCCCTAAATCACTCCAGACCACGGTCGTAGAAGAACAGGTCTGGACACTCGCCCTTCTACCAATGTATTTTGCTTGACCTCCTTGTTGTTTGGCTGTAGTACGCCAAGTTACCGAGAGTGTTATGCATGATCTTTGAACGAACTGTGCAATGGGAGTGCTTGACTGGATTTATTTGCTTGGACATACTCCTTGTTTTATCTGACCAGATTCCAGTTTTGGAATTTCATGTTGTGTTTGCATCCTGATCCTTATTTATGAATTCTTGTTTTATTTTTATTTTTAGTTTTCTTTTGACAGTCATTTATTTCGCAATGGAGTATGTCCAAGCAAATAAATCCAGTCAGTGTTATGCATATTTGGCGCTGCAATCAGGGTGGTCGGGCTCAAACTCCGCCCACTTTTTTCCTGTGTTTACATTGTAAAGTAAATAAGTATTGCTGGAGCCATGCTTTATGATTGTGATCGAAGGAAGTATTTCATAAATTGATAAAAATACGTTTTGGTAAATTGTATGTCTTTATACTGTAAACACTGAAAAAAAAAGTGGGAGGGAAGTGGGCGGAGTTTGAGACTGACCGCCCTGATTGCAGCGCCAAAGACGCGCGACACTCTCGGTAACTTAGTGAACTGCAGCCAAACAACAAGGGGGTCAAGTTTCCAGGCGAGTGTCCAGACCTGTTTTTCTGCGGCCGTGCTCCAGGTGAATGTTGGGTTTGTTCCTTAACAAAGGCCATGGCCGAATTCTCTCCCAGCTCCTGCCCTTGTTCCAAGATGTGTGTCTCCGTCTGTGATAACCTCGCCATAAAATAAATAATGCTAACAGAAGTGGCATAGGAAACTTTTTCATTTTTATTATCGTACCAGCTCTCGGGGCTTACATGAATATTGACAATACTATGTGGATTTGAGTCACTGGGTTATATAATAACTTGTATTGCTTGAGACGCTGTAGAAAGGCTGTAAATCAATTACTTAAAAAATTAACAGAAGGGACATAAAGAAAATTTTAGATAGTCGTTATTGTACCAGCTCTCGAGGCGTACAGGCACGTAAAAAAACCATGTGGATTTGAGACATTAGTTAAAACAACCACGTATATTTCAATAGAGCCTGTAATTTGTTTGTGTTTCAATTAGACATTTAAGTAATTGTGACGTTACTTATATGTCAATTTCCTGTCATATTATTAAATAGGCCCTACTAAATTTCAGTGTAACCTAACATCCACGTATCCGACAACATTAAATCGTTGTGACGTCACAAAAACATCGCTATTGCGGCCGTCCGTATTTGATGGAGGAAGTTTATTGACTTTCGCTTTCATATAATATTTCCGAATTGGACCGGTTCAATAATTTCTTGAATGTTGGATGACTTAGCTAATCACAATCACTCGCTTTGTAAACTGAAATATCACAACCTTCATTCGTGCACCTTGCTGAGTTGGATGGAAAATATTACTGTAGTTTTAGATAAAGACAAAGCAATCAAATTTAATTTATATCAATCGACGATTTGGTAACGCTGTATTCCCTAAAAAATATCATACTAATATTTAAAATATCGGCCGAGTCCGTACATTTGTAATTAAAATAAATAAATCAACAAATAAAAAAATAAGAAATTATTATTCGAACACTGCAGAAAAATTGCACTTATTGTTCATTCTTGAAGTTTTCCTTCTAATATATATATATATATATATATATATATATATATATATATATATATATATATATATATTGTATCATCTACATACTGAATGCTCTTAAACTGAATTAATGTGTACCACGGCCGTAGAAGAACAGGTTTGAACACTCGCCTGGAAACTTGACCCCCTTGTTGTTTGGCTGTAGTTCACCAAGTTACAGAGAATATTGTGTTTTATTGGCGCTTCAGTTAGGGTGGTCGGTCTCAAACTCCGCCCACTTCCTTTCCACTAAGATAAACAATTTATCAAAACGTATTTTTATCGATTTATGAAGTACTAATCGCTCACAAATTTAAGAAAAGGCTGCAGCAATCTTTATTTACTTTATAAATTTAACAATGGAAAAAAGTGGGTGGAGTTTGAGTTCGACCGCCCTAACTGAAGCGCCAATAAAACACAATATTTTCGGTAACTTGACGAACTACAACCAAACAACAAGGGGGTCAAGCAAAATACATTGGTAGATAGGCGAGTGTCCAGACCTGTTCTTCTACGACAATGAAGTGTATCAAAGGTTTACATTAACGTAACCAAACTTATAGGTTACGAGCTCCAACAAAATTTGACGGTGCGACATGTTTTCAAATATATTTGATAGTAACCGGCCAACTTTATTTGACGAAAAAATTTGATGACTTCATTTCGTTAAATATTCGTCTTCCAACTTTCTTGTAAAATATAGTTGGAGACAAAAAAAACCTCGTACTGAATATTAACGATGTTGAGAGCATGCAGCGAGAAATAAATGCAAAAAAAAAGTATTAAAATTTAGTATCTGTACTAACGCATGTAATTAATAAATATTTGATTTTATTGAGTACTAGCTGTCCCGGTATGAGTTGCAAAGCCCATTCAACTTTTTTTTGTGAACAGTGTTCAGCCCCTCTACAACATTTTGCAAACTTTTTTTTTTTATTAGAAACCTTCACGGGTGCCGGCATAACTCACCAAAGTCGTCTTTAGCTAAGGGCACAAGTCACTTTCCTTTCTCGAGGCATTTATTCAAATTCACAAAGTGTACACTTCTTCATAAAGGAAACAAGAGATCAGGGCGCAAGGACAAGTAATCAAGAACACAATCCTCGGAAATCGAACACTGCCTCAGTGAGTTCGGCTTCTTAATGTAGGTGTTTAAGGAGGATTGTTAGATAATTTTGCTGTATTTTCAGTTTTTGAGCCATTACATTTATTCAAATTGTATTATCAAAATTCTCTTCGATAAAGCATAGGATATATTCTTGGCGATCTGCTTGACATAAACAATAATGGAATCTTTAATTAATTTGCCATGCAGAATCATTGCAAGAGAATTATAGGTTAACTCTCAAGAATTATCTTACAATGATTATGCATGGTAAATTAATGAAAGATTGCACTCTTATTTATTTCAAGCAGATTACAAAGAATTTATCCAATGCTATGTCGAAGAGATAATTTTGATAATACAACTTGAATAAATTTTTTGGCTCAAAAACTGAAAATTCTATATAATCTAACCCCCCCCCCCTTAACAGAAGACTGAAAAGGGTCGAAGCTAATTGTTCCTGTCTACCTAACTTTGAAATGCTTTTCAGGGAGCTACGTTCATGCACTTTTTGACTAAAATAATCAGCGTTCATAAAATGTACTGACTCTTACGTCGTAGGAGTTTTTAGGACTTTATTAACTTGAGTAAATATTTGTTAGCACGCATTATGAATATTGATTCATTTTAGTAGGTGTGTGCCCAAAAAATTTTGGCGTATGTTTTGTGTTATCTCTTTCCATGGCGTCTGTCGAAACCGCTATTAATTAACTGTAAAAACGACAAGCCTTTACAAATATTTGCTGTTAGAAATTAGGTTATATGGAAAACTAGAGTACGCCAGAATATTAAAAACAAACACCACATGGAAGAAAAAGATGAAAGTGGTCACTGGAAGTTGGATATGAGCTTTTCAGAAATTTCAAATGTTTTTTTACACTGTTTGTTTTAGCAACATTTCCTCTGGAAGCGGGGGAAAATAAACGTGAATCAAATGTAATATAAAACTTTCCGAAAACATCGCGATCCGAGCCGCGTCGCGGGCGAAACAAAGCTGAAAAACGGAACTTTAATTTGTGTCCAAATGTTAGTGAAAATGGTAGTTAACTGAAGTTATTTATTTCCACGAGGGCTTTTTGTTTGTTATTATAAGCAAACCATACTTTTCAAAGCAAACGTGTAATTGTGCCTTTATTTCCATTTTTCGGAATGCCAGTGGGTAATTGAAAAATATTTCACATAAACTGGGAGGGGGAGGGAGGGAATTGAAATACTGTGAACATCTGTGTCTGTTAGTACTAGAGGCTATCATGTAGTGGCAGTGAACTATTTACATCTCGGAAGCCAAAATAAAGTTCGCATCGCATTTGACGTGTCGCTCTGTCGTGCCTATGTGATTCCAACACTACACCGGCTTCACGCGTGCGTGTTGAACGCGTGCGTGCTTGCTCGAGTTCCTCCAATCCGCAGCCGGCATTACAACTTGCCGTGGCATACAAACTTGCACGAGCAAGAAGGAAGATATGATGGGGAGAGAGGAGTGGAGAGACTGCGGACCGAACTTAAACAATTATTGTCTGGGATACCCAGATAACGGCGTGAATTACTTGGGAAAGGTTCCTTTGTGCTTCGCGAGAATCCTCATCCCTTAACATTTCCCTCTCTCCCCTCCACCTTCCCCTCGCCAAGCCCCTCATACCCTATTTCCACCCTGGCTTCGGCTCATTATTTATTATCTGAGGAGTTTACTTCCCGAAACAAAAGCTGGGCGCGGGGGCACGAGGGAGAAAAATGGATGGTATGGTCGGAAAAGTTTCCCGCTGAAAATGACTCGGAAATAATGATGACATATCTAAATAAATTCTGCATACTAACTATTGGTTTCGGGGGAAAGTGAGATAAACGGTTGCACTCCCACTTGGGAATTTCGTGCGGGCTGTTTGCACTCGTGTTCTGTTGGATGTTAGCTCAGCATAGTGTTATATATAAAAAAAAAAATCTGCCGTTATATTTCAACGCAAATTCTGTTTCTGTACTGTTTATAAATATTCCGTGGAAGTGCAGATAAATTTATAGCATTCTTATTTTGAATTTTCTTCAGAAACATCGCGGACACTCGCACAAAAAATCACCAAAGGTTCTTCCCAACCGAATGAGTGGTATAGGAACGTAGGGAAAACGAGCGAGCACACATTCATTTTATAAATTACCAATTCTTTACGTTGATAGGTAGAACGTCATATAATTTCAAGTTCTGCTGCGCCATCTAGTTGCGACAATGCGATTAAGAGTAAAATGAATAGCTTTTAAACCTCCAGGGTACAAAATAAGAGAAAATGTTTGAAAAGATAATAATTTAAATTTTTAAAAAAATATGTACCTCGTTAAACTAACTTCCCAATCAGATGGAGACTTGAAACTTTGAACATAGCTTAAAACTGGATGGCAGTGCTACATAACAAAAAATTTATGAAATTACTTTTTTTTTATTTTTAATATACCACGTTGAACTAACTTCTAAACGAGTTAGAGACCTGAAACATTAAACATAGTTACGGACTGGATGACAATTCATTATAAGAGGAAATAAAATTATTAAATATAAAAGCATTATTTGAATAACAAAATATAAAATATATTATTATTTTTCACAAAATCGAAAGCAAAATTTTTCGTTTAACGACGTCTTTGAAACTGACTTAAAAGTATGAAAAAATTTCTCCTGTGAAAATGCAAATTTAAAACGAAAAAGTGAGTAGCATAAAATAGATAATAGTAAGGGTGTAAAGAGTAGTTTTCGTTGGGAAAAATTACACAACATTTAATATAATTTGCAAAAAAAATTTATGATGGTCACGTTTAGTGCAGACCATTGCCAAATATAACATGCATATGACTGTAGGATTGAAGGTGATGTGAAAGTGACCGCAACAGAAATTGGCGGCATTTACAAGTTAACTGAGATTCTGATATGGCTAATTTTGTGACAGAGAAACAGACACATGCACTGTGACACAGAAGGCAGGGCCATTTAATTGGACAAAACACGAAACTACTTCGCAGTAGCATGACCACAGATGTGATATTTGTAGGACCACGAAAATTTCGCGAAAATAATTTTGCCTCACTGTGTTTCAGTGACTCACGCGCATGTCTGCAGTTTTGCTTCATGGTTATTGGCAGTGTGTTTATGTGATGTGACATCTCTCATTTGACTGTACCAATCACAATAAGGTTTCTACGACACCACATGTCTGTGATTTGCAGTTATAACTCTAAGACATGTGAGAGCTGAAACATCCGTTCACTGACCATTAAATCGAACTGCAGATGCGCACGTGATTCATTGAAACACAGTGAGGCAAAATTATTTTCGCGAAAACTTCGTGCCTCTAGATATTCGTGATGGATAAGCATATCCTTGCAGTAGCTGCTTAAACGGAAAGCAGCGAAGAAAACCATTCAGTAAAAGTGGAGCAAGAAGAGCCACATCCTAGCTAGTGCTCATACACTCAGACTTGTATTGTCCAATGGGAGAAGCATCCCTGAATGGTACAGATTACCTGCTGACATTTTTAGATGATGCCTCGAGGAAAACATTTGGTTCTTTCCTTCTGTCAAAAAGTGAAGTTGTGTGTAAATTCAAGGAGTTCAAAGCTTCCATAGCAAACGAGGCTGGAATGAAAGTTAAAGTCCTGCGATTTGACAACGGAAAGGAATAAGTTAATCTAAAATTTCATGACTACCCCTCCTTATATGGCATACGGAAACAATTGACAGTAGTGCACATTCCAGAACAAACTGGATTGGCGGAGAGAGCAAATAGAACGGCAGGACTCATAGTTCGGCAAACAGATTGGGCTGTGGCCATGAACACGCCTATTTACCTGAGAAACAGATCACGAACCATACAGCTCTAAATAATACAACACAGAAAAAGCCTGGACTGGTGAGAAAATAGACCAAAGCCATCTTACAGCGTTCAGTTGTATCGCCTATATCTACATCACAAAACGAAAACGAAAAATATGTGGTAATTGAAAAGGAAAGGATAGTTGTTGGCTATTGTGAGAATACAGAGGATTTCAGACTTATAGACTCGAAGAACCCTAAAATAATCGTCAAAGCTCGTGCTGTGAAATTTAGAGAAAGATAAACATTAAGTACAGTGTCAATGAACTATGAAGTTTACATAGTAGCGAAAGGAAAGTGTATAAGCCATCAGCAAATCCTATACCACGTGTTACAGTCACAGAAGAACTGACTGACAGCGTACCTGAATAACTTTTGGGATTTCCTCAGCCAGAAGTTCCTGTTGATACTGAAGTTCATAGAAGTGGAAGATTGCGGTCCCCTGATTATGGAGAAGATCAACACAGTGATCAGCAAGAGACTCTTAAAACTTAAAAAAAAAATAAATAAAGCCGATAGATAGACTCTTGCAAAGAATGGGGAAGTCACCTATTTTTAAATTTACATTTTTATTTAATAGTACGTTTAAAATAATGAGTAACGGTACCAGACTTTCTTTATTTGCGTCCGTATTACTCGAGAAAAACGCAATTAAAAATAGCGTTTATTTTAGCTCAGTAAAAATTAATGCCGCCATGTTGTTGTCACTGTGACGTCATTGTATTTGTTATTGCGTGTCTGTTTACTCTAACTGTACAACAGAAACTTACGTTTAGTTCGTGAAATTGCGTTAAATCCAGTTGTTTATGTGGCAAGAACGGGTATGGCGTGAACTCCGATGAGTTACAAATGTGTACAGTTGTCAGCAATACAACTGAATTTACACCAAATGCAGTATTTACTACAACGCCGCGTGACAATACAAGACGGACTTGGCGTGGTTTCTACAACAAGACCTAAAACGGCCTGCTATTAGCGACAAAAGTACAGCTTATGTATTCAGTGGTCATTTCAATGTATTGTTTACAGTATGACTCGGTTGATACAAAATAAGTAAGTACTTTTAATTTTAAGCCCTGTACACACTATCCTTAATTCTCTTCTCAATTACTTACTTAATTCTGTTTATAAATTTCGATTGCAAATTAATACCAGAATTATGTAGCAAAACTTCTGTGTTATGCACACACAATCTTTGTTTACTAACATGTTTCAGTAAATAAAAAAGAAGAATATTTTTGTGATGTTGGTTGCTATATTCCATAAAGTGTAATTGTAAAATTCCCGAAAACTATTTCACAATACAAGACATATGTGTAATTGCCAAATAAGTGAAACATTCTTGTATTATTTAGGTTTTGTAAACTTCGATGGTCTTTTGTTCAGTAGGAAACCAGAATTTATTTCTATTCAAATGCTATTGGCAACCCTACTTGTGTACTTCGCAGGCGCCGTGGCTGGAACCGTGCATTGCGCATGTGCGTGAACATACACTGCGATGAAAGATATGACGGGCTCTATCTGTGAAATTAAGTACGGAATTATGTGTAGAACCAGCGTAGTTGCGGTACACACTGTCGCAGTGCTACTTGTAATGAATTTGATACGGGATTATATACTGAATTATGGCTAGTGTGTACCAGGCGTAATAGTTGGACCAAATCTCGACAACAGTTCAATTCACTGTGTTTTTGCTGTTCCGATGTGCGGCCGCCCCGCCTGTTGAAACGGCTTAGCCAATAAGCGATCTCAAAACACTCGTGATTGGCCGATAATTCGAGAGGTGGGCGGGTCTAGCAAAATTTGATAATTAATGGCAACACAGCATGCTGTGACCACAGGGCCTTTCACTAGAAAACTGGGAGGAAAAGGTATTTTAATAGAAAAATTAATTTGTTATATTACTTTCCCGATTTCCGCAGCCAGAATGCTCCATCACCATTCTGTAAGAGCCAGGTTTGCTTCAACGCATTCAAGGTTCACTTTTTTGACGCGTACGAACTTCATTCAGTTGACTTTTTAAACCAAAATATATTATTCTTGACTGTATCTGAAACAATAAAATTAATTTGTAGTAAGTTATCTCTCCATAATTTGAATTGAAGTGACATAAACTCAAACCTAACACTAAAACGTCGTAAGAACAAATGAAATGTGCTGTCTTCATTCTGTTATAAATTCATATTATTGTGGGTTTATTTACATGGTTGATGTTACAAAGTTATTATTAAGTTGAGGTTCGCTCAGATGGTAGCTATACTGTAGGTTTATTTAGATGTTAATTAGGGTTAAATTACTTTAAGACAGTTATGGTTAAACGGGTATTTCCTTTACTGTAATGGCAGGTATTTTGAATACAAAAACGGTTACAATGTATTATATTAATTTAGCGCAATATTACTGATTATTAATTTATTATTTTAAGTCGAGGGTTGTTGCCACATAATTAGATCTGACGACGTTTTCAAAAGCTGGTTTGATAAGGTAGACGCATCGAAGGACGAGCACACACTCGCCGGGACTCGACCCCCGAGCCCCGGAGGAGAACTAGACTGCTGTTGATCGGATGAGTGTTGGTGGACGACAGACCCGGTCTACTTGGTAACAAGGTGCTATATCGTCGTGCTTGTCCTCATTATTGCGCCACTACAGAGAGTGGTGCGGTGAGTTGCTGTCTTCCTTGGTTTGCCAATGCTGGCCTAGTTGCTGGCCGAACCTCTCTCGCTGTCCGGCTTGCCAGGCAATATCACAACAACTCCTGTCAACTCAGTGCCAAGTGCCAGTCAAATCTTCGTTATTAATTAAAATTTCTGCAATCGTGCATGCATTAACAGCGAGTAAATTTTATGAGTTAGATTTTAAGTAAGAGGAAATAATAAATTTAATCAGTTTTGTAAATTTGTGAAAATCTCGTTACATATTATGCCTGGCGAGCGACGGCAAACGAAAACAACTGTCCAATTTCGTTATGCGCGTATTAGCCAATAAAAAGGTATTTTAAGTGTTTATGAAAGCGTTTGAAAATACGGCATATTTAAAGCTCTACTACTTGAAAATTAAAATGCGAACGAAATTATTACTTTACGCGGTAGCATTTGGTGCGAATGTATTCAGAAGAATCATGTAAATATTACATTACTTTTCTAGGTACTATCCCCATTTTCAAGACATTATGACATTCCACACAACATATCATATCATTGAGCCAAAGTCTGTGAACGATGCACTCTCGAACGGTTTGAAGTTAAAGTGGAAATTGGCAATGAAACAAAAAAAAAACTCCCACTCCAGAAACAGAAGAGAAGGATCCTGCTACTGCAGCAACTAAAATTAAACATGTAGACAAGAAACCAAGAGGGTTTGAATGAGGCTCGGATCCTGAGAAAATAACTGATGCAACAAACTCCAATGGCGAGTTGATGTTCCTGGTGAAGTGGAAAGGGACACCAAGCCAACGTCAAGTGCCCTCAGGTTGTGAACAGCTTCTACAAAGAGCACCTCACGTGGTACACGTCCAGGCATGATGAGGTCGATGTCAGCACAACTGCAGCAAAGGGAACCATTTGAAGAGAATCACATGTGTGGGCACAGTCTATGAATATGTGGAACACTTTGACAGTGCGGTTAACACTGAAAATGACTCCACATTTTCCTTGGATAATGTTTTATAATTAAATTGGCAGAAGCTACTAAGGAAGACGGTTTTATCAAGCAATTTATAAATGATCTACTGGGATAGGAAATGTGCATCGAGTTATTCTGTGACAACCAGGGAGCGTTGATGCTAGCATGTGTAGGTCGTTCGGAACAAAGTGAGCATTGAAGAAAATCACTAGACATTACTGCATGCAATTTCAAATTAACAGTTACTTTACTCCTTGTTTGGTTGGCAGCAAATTTCTGAATGTAGTTCCGTGTATTTTTCTATTTAAATATAACAATACCGAAATAAAATCAACGGAATTCGGCATGTTTGTGTTTCATATATTAATAATCTTTTTTGGAACAAAATAAAAAGGGCGACTGTGATTTTTGTTAAATATATGTTTGTTTCGTAAAGATTTCATTATAATTTCAACAAACTTAGACAAAATACGTTCTAAAAACAAGCATGTCGTGCGAACAAAAAGACACACACAATGTGCCGATCTATGTTATCAGCAGAGAGTACAACTTGACCAAACAATGCGCGAATAGCCAATAAATCCCCACTAGTTGTGTTATTCCCTACCCTAGTATTGACTCTTCACTCGGATTATAAATTTTAGTATTTAAAATGGAAAAGTATGTAGATTTTATCAACATCTATCATCTAGTACCTGTCAAATTATGATTTTTACTATTTTCTGTATATTAATAGGGAAATTATTGAAGTAACCATTTACACAAATCTAATATAATCCTCCATCTCTAATATAGATATGTGTGTGGTGTGTGTGTGTGAGAGAGAGAGAGAGAGAGAGAGAGAAAGAGTTACAATGTTGATATTTGTTTTTAATTTTCAAGTTTTTTTTTCGGGTTTTATAATTTTTTTATTACTACTTCTTAACATGTTAACTTTCGTTCTTCAAGCTTCGTTTAATTAATTTTTGTACTTGCGATGTTGCTCTGCAGCAAAGGACGTAAATTACAAAGAAGAAACTTAACCAGATGTTACTTGACAGTATTTTTAACGTGCTTTCCTAAGCACTTGAGAAATAATTCGCTCCTTACATGAAATTAGAAATAACTTTATGCACAGCCTTGAACCGCGTTATGTTTGTGGAAAGCACTGAAGCACGCCGAGATTTTGAACCGTGCTGGTCTCTCCTTGGGAAATAGTAAATGGAAATTGGTTTGGTTGAGACGCTGCGAACGAATATTGCAAGCGAAAGCAAACATTGCAGGGAAACTCGGAGCCAAGTTGGTGGGCGAGGAAATCTTCGCAGAAGAGCTGTCTGCTAAATTGCCGGCGCAAACAAACGTAGCGAGCAGAATGTTGTGAGTCCTGCGCTGAAGACAGGTGGTTGCTGCTTGAGTGGAGTTGGAGCTTATCAAAGGCAGTTTGATTCTGAGAAAATTACCGCCGACTATTCACGCGCAGGGGAAAAATAAGGATGACCTACCACTAAAAGCATAATTCGCTACGACAGCTAGCAAACACAGTTTAACTTATTATTTTATATTATTTTATTTGACGTTTATTTCTGTGATTTTCAATTTTCTTAAAAAAAAAGGGTTGAGACATGAAATCACCAATATTCAGTTCAGTATTTTCAAAAAATTTAAATAATGCTTACACAACACATATGTTCTCTTAATAAAAAAAACACACAAAAAAGGCAACGACTTGTAATTATCGATGGCCCAATTCAAAAGGAAAACAACTCAAAAATCCCTGTTTTAGTCATATGCATTTAAAACGTTTGTTTTTTTTTGCTTAAATAAGTTGTAATTAACATGTTTGGTTGATTTGTTGGACGTAATTCTTAAATTTAGACAAGACATGATCAAAATACTGAAAAGTCAAGCCAAGTTACCAAGTGCTATATGTGTACCCAGTTTGCTTAAATTCAGCCAACGTGTGATCTCAGTAAACAATGGAAAGCTGAAATAAGGCATGTTGAAATAAGAAATCTAATTAGGGTCATCTCGCATGCGTGTCTAATGTTCTACCGTTGCGCCACTTCGCTTAGACATATTCGTTTGAAACTATTTAAACAACTTGTTGGCCAACTTCAGAGGAATTCACACCAGGTGCTTCAGTGCATGATTCTTCACTGCTAGTCCTACTGCGTATGTGTAGGCAATTTTCATCGAGCTTCTATCTGACAGTGCCAATTTTGCCAGCCAGGTTTGTCGCGCTTCTTACAGAGTACTCGAAGAAAAGACAAGTACTTGCTCCAGATGGTCTCTCAGAACCATATCGTATTCCACAAGCTCGTTTTGACCGTTGGCGAATGCCTTTCCAAAAACTAAATAAAATACAATATTTTCGTGAAACAATAAACTAGCTTGCTCAATGAAAGCAAGAAGGTGAACCAATGTTTGCAGCAGATAGAACTCTAAGTACCGAAATGTGATGAAAAAGGAACTACAGAAAACATTGCTCGTTTAAATTGTTAGGAAAGTGCAGACGATCATGGGACGGACTATAGAAGAGTTGCATTGAGCCGGTGAAGGTTCACGAACGTCTTGCTAACACGCAATTCTTTGCAACGGAAAAAGAAATCAAAAATTGTTCCTGATGCACTGAGAGTAAAAAAAAGTACTCATATTACGAGAGCACTAACATAAAGCTAAGAGTGGTACGAAGGTAGGGGATAGTAGGGGGAGGGAGGGAGTTCCCGGAAAGACACATTTGAATATTACTGTGGTAAAAAGTGCTCCATCTTTTCTTTCATTTCGGCTCTTTCTTTCCTTCTCTCATCCTCCCTTGCTTCTTTACTCTGGTCCTCTCTCTTTCCCAGGGAATGGAAAGCACTCTTTTGAATTGGATATTTCAGGACTAAAGGATATGGTGAGACTCACATCTTCAAGAAAAGATGGGGGCCTCGGTTCTAAAGAGGTAGAAGGTAAAAATAAGAGAATATAAAGGCGTATTTTACGGCGGAAAGTTGAGTAAAATTCACTTTTTAAAAACGAGGAGTGGACGAGGAAGCAGGCGAACAAAGAGGAACGCGGATAGGAGAAGAGGTTGGGAGTTGCGAAGGAGGAGAAAGGGCACAGATGGTGTTGGTAGCCACGTGGGGAGGCGGAAACACCGAGACATTACTTTATCAGAGTTAAGGCTGATTTACCGTGACGTTATGACGTTATGCGAGCAGTTCGCAGACTGCGGGGATATGATCGAGTCTTCCTCTACATAGGTACGCTTCAGCGAGTATGAGAACTATAGGATTTGAATTTCATCGAGAGGAGAAACACTGAATTTTAAATACACAACTGTACACGAAGGTTTCAGAAGCTTTGTGGGAGGAAAGGGCATCTTTAATCAAAATAAATACTTTAAGTGACTTTACATCGCCAACCTGATGACGAAAAATAGAAATAGTAAATATTTATGAACAATAAAAACGCTTCAAAACTACCGGAAGCTGAAGATACTTTGGACACGTGGGGTGGTTTTTGGGACACTGTTATACTATTTTGGTTTTCCATAATTGTCAACTGTGAGTAATTATTAATTAAATGTCACATGGATAATTATTATTCGTAGTTCGTCTCAATTAAATTTCTTTATACAGGCCTACCATGTAAGCGATAAATAATTTTTGTAATGTCCCAAAGTCAACCCCTCTTACGGTTATATTTTTAACTAAAATGTAAAAGTAAAAATTGTTGGCCGCAAAACTTGGACTCGCAATTACGTTACGAAAAGGGACGACACATTCAAGAACCGGCCGAAGAAGTTACTAGCGTATTGTTTTGACCCGTACTGTACTTCTGAGTCAAACGTAAGTAGGTTAGGTAGGCCTTGGTATGCCAGGCCGCCTGAGCAGATAACCTAACTTAGTTTTCTGAGTATAGGCCAGCACAGACAATAATGTACAAATATTAAGGCCAGTGGTTCCTATTGACGCTGTCTTTGCGAGTTTAATCTTTTTGATCTTGGAAGGGAACATATATCGCGAAACCGTTACATATAAATGTTGGAAATAGTTTGTACTGCGTAGATTTTTTATACCATAAATGTTCTTACTTTTTGCTCATTCTTGACTTAATTAAATTGTCTTAAAGTCAGTTATTAGCCAAAATTATAAAAAAAATATTACTTTTTTTTTAAATTTAGGCTACGTAGTGCAAGCAATTTCCAACATTTCTATGTAACAGTTTTGCAATATTTGCTCCTTTTCAGGAGTAAAAAAATAAAACAAACTAAAATAACATAAACAGGAACCCGTTGCATTAAGGGGGAGTGTTAGATAATTTTATTGTATTTTCAGTTTTGAGCCATAACATTTACTTAAATTGTGTAGTCAAAATTTTCTTTTCGGTAAAGCATATGATATATTCCTGGTAAACTGCTTGACATAAAAAATTATGGATTTTTTCTTAATTCGCAATGCAGAATCAAATTATAGGTTAACTTTCAAGAATTATCTTGCAGTGTTTCTGCATGACAAATTAATGAAATATTCCATTATTATTTGTGCCAAGCAGTTTGCCAAGAATATGTCCTAAGCTTGTCGAAGAGAAAAATTTTATAATACGATTTAACTAAACGTTATGGCTCAAAACTGGAAAATAAAATCAATAATATTTGTCTAACACCCACACTTAACACTGGATGCAAATCAGTAGCACAATTCCCCACTCCGACATTGCGAAACAAGGGTACTAGTTGTCATATACCTACGGGGCGAAATAGGGACATGAGACGCTATCGAAAGGATGCACTAGGACGTCTACATACAGCGTGTTCCATAACCGAAAAATTACATCAGCGTCGGCAGCATGATCACGGTGTGACTGTCGACTGAAATACACTGAGTGGCTTAAAAATATTTAAATCATAATTGTTAGTACTGATATAGTTTGCCTCCCTCAACGATTAGCGAGTTTGAACTGTATTGGGTAAAGTACTCTAGTTCTTGTCTGAATTAAACAAATTCATAACACCAAGTAACGCGTATTTAAGAGTATGTCAGCCCTTCACGAATTTACTGAGTAACCTTATAAATATGAGTTTTGTCCTAAATTACTGTCCCAACTTGTATGCTAAATTTATTTTAAAAAAACCGTAAAATGTTAACCAGAACTCTCCAATGCATCAAAATTAACAAATATGACATACGAAAAATTTACAGAAAATATAATTAAAATATAAAACCTTTTTTAGTAGACAAAATTTTAGAACTTCTTAAACAAAACCAAAACAATTCATACCCACCAAGTTCATTAATTTTAACACTAACTAAACTACTCGAATAATATTATAGGACTGCTTAGAGAAAGTGTGTGTGTTTGTGTGTGAGAAAGCGAGAGAGACGTGGCGTTGCGAGAGATAAAGTGTAATAAAAAAAGTGTTTTACAAGCAACTTGTCAAATAAAACCGTTCATGCATAAATTAAGTAGATAATACAACCGAGAAATGAGATTCCAGAAAAGAAAGTCTATGATTTACAAGAAGATCTCAGGAAACCACTCGCAAAAAGTTATCACGAAATTGTGTTATTTATGTGTGTTTTTGTGTTTGAGTTGGTACGTGTGTGCGTTTGTGTGTGCGAGCGCCTACATAAGAAAAGAAAAAAAAAGTTTATATAAAACTCTGGAAACGAACACATGTTTCATTTAACTTTTAACGCATTGGTTGCTTACGATACGTGAGGACCCGGCTTTGATTCCCGATTCAGCCAACCTGATGTCGGCTTTCCGTGGAATTCCGAAGTCACTGCAGGTGAATGCTAGGATGATTCCTAAGTATAAGCCATGGCCGATTCGTTTGCTGTCCGTCCAAACAAATGATACTGTCTTAAGTCCTCACAGCCAGGGCGACGTTCAGTCCATATGTCCTCCTCTCCTCATATCGCCCACCAAGAACAATATTTACCCATTTCTTACGGGAACTGGCGTTAAATATATACGTTTTGCGAGACACTTAAGCAAAATACACTATTGCTGGAATCACAATAACGTAATAGACGTAACGCGAATGCCACTACGCGAATAACAAACTACGTCAGCCAACCAGCACCGAGTTTACTTTGACGTCTGCGCAACAAAAATGGCGGACGCGACGTGAACTTTGAACAGAAAACATGTTGATTTTACTCGCTTTAGAATTAAATTTGTGCCCAAATGTTTGTTAAACTGATGAATTGGTAGTAAATTGTATTTATATATTTTACGAGAGATTATGGTTTATCATAAGCAAATATCGACCTTTTTAAAGCAAATGTGTAACTATGACTTTATTTCTAAATATAATACAATTAAACGTAAAAATAATTAAATAACGTAAACATTAATAGCTGTCGATTAAGGGATTAGTACACAGCGACTAGAAACATTTTTTTTCTCCAGAAATTGTAACGGCAGACGAACTAGTGTTCGCAATAACGAGATATTTTACAGTCGCATCGCGCCCATATTGTCGCGTCAGTCGCACTATTGTGATCCCAGCTTAGACTCCAACACCGGACAGCTTGTGCAACACTGCAAGAACATCGATTATGTTTGCACATCAAGGCAACAGACAGACTACATTTTATTAACATCAATTTCAAGCTATCAACTTTTAAAATGTGGAGAAAAACTGTCTCTTTTCGATGAATAACAAGTTTTCTTTGCCTCAGACGAAAATAAATGACTGAAGCCAAAATAGCTGTAACTTACGCCGAACATATAAACGAGAGAACATTTATGCTAACAGAAAATAAATTACATTTATTCATTCAACGGTTCCACCTCTTGCCGGTAGGTTATTTTCTGCACACTTATATTTGTTATTTGCATATAGCTGTCTGTAATTACTCTTTATTGTATTTGACTAAAGTGTTGATTATTCTGATGACTATACCAGTTCAAGCTGATCATTCACAAGTCGATTTTTCCATTAGTAATATTGAACTTCTTTAAGTATAGTATATATTTATTAAATAGTACATTGAGCTTGCGAAGCTTGGCAATTATTTTTAAAATAATCTACATCCTGAACATTCGTAAATGGCATTGTAAAATTTATCTTGCAGTTTATTGTTAATACATAACTCATATTTTTTTAGAGTAATTAAAATATTTACGGGAACAACTGACATAAAAATTAAAAAAAAAATCTTAATTTATTTTCTTGGCTGAGGCTTCATAAAAAATAGTAGTAGCTGCTGTTTATCAAGTCATTATGTAATTTAGAAAATTTGATATTTTTAACACGTGAAAGAAATTTACCTTAGCAATGTTAGTAGCTAGAACTTTGCTTACAAAGTGTTATCTGACATACATGTCACAACTGTCTTGAAAATTTCTTGGCTACGTTCTTCAAACTAACAGAGTCGATCAAAACACCCGTTGGCGGCAGAATACCGCCCGGTTTTAAATATCGCGTCTGTAAGCGGAATAAATTGTTTTCTAGTAAAAGTAACTTATTAAAGACGGTCACAATAATATTCAACTAAAGGAGCTAAGCAATATAACTTGATGTACTATCGAGAAAATCAAACGCCGTGAAACTGAATGTGCACACAAAGACAACACAAATCGTAAACAGTAAATAGAAGGAAGACCAATCGTTTGAAAGCACATTAATTTTGTAGCTGTCCCTTTAATTTTACGTATAAAAAAACCCTGCAACAGACGAAATATATAAGCCAGGATGCAGTAAAAGCATCGTCGAGCGAAAGGTAAAATAACTGAGAAAGTACAGAAACTTTTAATATTTTATAGCCCCTAGAGTAATCCTTCTTTTTTTACCCTCCAATTATTGAGCACATATATCAATGGTGAATATACTAGATCCTGTGCTGCACCTAATGCGGCACACATAAATAACAGCCGTTATAAAAAAGAAAGGGGGAGGAAAGAAGGAGAAAAATGGCATGAATATGTTGCTTGCTTGGCGCGACTATTTATATCCTCACAATATTACATTGCGTAAAATAAATGGAACATTATAAATAGGGGTTTGCGAATGTTCGGAGAGAAGCTAAATTTTTAAGTTTGCGATATGTAGCTCTCTAAAGAACAAAGACTGCGAGAAAAAAATCGAGAATGTACAACTCTTGAGAAAAAATTGTGGAATTAAATTATCCAGGATTAAAAATTACAATATCATTCATGTCTACAGAAAATAGTACTCTTGTAATGATGAATCTAAACTTGATAAATTAAAAAGTGAATAAATAAAAATACAGCGTAGAATAAACTCTTCCAAATGTGATAGTATGAGATCTATCGCTTAAAATATGGGTCCTGTTAGCATTCCAGATTATTATTATTATTATTATTATTATTTCGTTTATTTGGTTGTTTAGTAACACCTATTGTAAGTGTATAGTTTGAGCTCTGTTGTAATTCCGTAAAATATGGTACTCAGACCAAGTTGTGATGCCGGGAATACTTTTAAATTATGGATAGCTGGTACCAGTTTCGTAGTTATCAGATAATGCATATATAAAAATTGGTAACCGAATTAAAGAAATGTGAACAAAAATTTTAAATTTCTGTAATGAGGCATTTTTAAATTAATTTCAATGATACGTTATTATTAGTTCAATAACTGAACAAAATGAGCGAGAGCCCCTTTTTTTCTTCGAAATTTGTACTTGCTGGTGTAGCGAAACCCTCATGTGACACAGATACGCATAAAAATTTGTTTAGTGTTTGATAAATAATACATTTTTTTCCAGTAGTATTATCAACTGTATACGAATATTCCTATCTAAAAGAGTTTATCTTATAGAGCTCCATTGCAGCTTTGAAGTGACTCCTTGACGTGGCCTATTTTATTGAAAATACGAGCACTTTTGATGTCATGGTTGAATTAAGTTATTGACTTACTGGCTCACAAAGCTTACAAAAACATACAAAACAGCAATCAACTATAACTTTCACAACACCCTTGATTATGCACACGATAACTACAGTGCCACAGAACGTTAATTAACTTTGACAATTAAAGCACAAGAATATTTACCATTATTACCATTAGTCAATTAAAGACTACAATCACAATAAAAATTCAGCCATATATCCAATCAACAATCTCTCAAATAGTGACAATGTACAACCTTATCAGTCCGAAATGGTGATGGCTCACCGTGTGCTGCGCAGCACCTTGAGTGTACCACTGTCTTCCCTCTTGAGGTATTCGGTTCGACTCCCGTCGCGCACCTCCTCTTCACCCGTCAGCCCGCCGCAGCAGTCCTCTTGGTTCGTCCAACACTGCTCCGCAGGTAGCCGCCTGCCGCCTCACAGTAGACTTTGACGTCACCAAGATGTCTTCACCAGTCTCTCTCCACAGGCGTAGCACCTTCCTCTAGCACGACGAATAGCGAATGTGTCGATTTGGTACTTTTATACTGCGAAACATTCGGGGATTCACCGCATTACAGGGGTCTAAAAATATACATTACAGCATGCTTCGGACGTGACTTGAGCTCCGTAGGCCGGCCTCGTAGGGCCAAGGCACAGTTCAAACAGGTCTATATGACGTATATCTTCGCGGTTTACATCATGGGGCAGCCCGACTCGTGAGTCATGGGCCAGTCCACAAGGAGTTGCCACACAGCTTCTGACCACCCCGCCTCCAGATACACGGCATGCAACAATACATTTCCTCAAATTTACTACATAATTCGAAAAAAAAAAAATACTATCGTTCATTAATCATTTTATATTATCTTGCGTTTCTTCATCATTTTTACATTTTGCATTTACATATACACAGTAAGTATGTAAAACATACCATCCTCTAAAATACTTATAATTTCTCATGACAACCTTTTGTCTCTTTTCTTCAGTTCATCCATCATTTTTGTATCGATTGAAAAATTTTTTTCCATAAAATCGGAGTAGAATTTTGTAATTTTTTTAAAATCAATATACTCACTCATAAGTTATTTTTCTAGATCATAATACACAAATTTGAATGTTCACCAGCTGCTTGAACATACTATGAACTATCAAAATTGTAATCTTTCTTATGTCTTTGTGTTAGTACGGTGCGATAATTATATTTTATCTTTTTTTGCCATTACATATATTAATGTCATTATCACATCCAATAAATACTTGGAATATTCTCATTATGATTTTTACAAATTATTTTATTACAATATTATTTGTATTAATATTTTACAAACACAAGTAAATATATTATTTACTTAATTTTAGGTTGGGTTACATTTCATATATTATAATGAACATGCGCGAGTTTAACAATATTATTATTACCATCTTGTAAATATATGTAACGTATCATCATATGGTGACGACACAATCTTGGGTTCTTTTGTTGTAAATAGTTTAAGCTTCACAGTTATAATTACCATTTTATAGTTTTGTGACAGGTTCTCTGTGAGCCAAGATATCCTGTCAATAATTGTTTAACCTTACATATGCACTTCCTTACTAAATTTTGTAATTGGTACAAGAGCTTTTAGTCATTACTATTATAAATACTTGTCACATCAGACAAAGTTACAGCATTTGTATTAACATGTTGTACATAACTGGATAAACAATTCTATAAAATATCTGTCAACTAGTTTTAGAGATAAGCATGGCAAATTATGAGACATACGGCACTTTACATGAAACACAGGCTTTAAAGCACAGAAGAGACAAACATATTTTTGGCAACAATTTGTATTGACCTTGTTGTTACATGTGAACACACACTTTAAACTGGAATAACTACTGTATATACATGCAATTTATCTTAGTACCCAGGATAATTATAATGAGTGTATCACAGATTCTGACATTATTGGGTGCCCTTAAGTCTACAAGACACGTTAGCTATTAGTTATTAATTATTAATGTCCTATTACTTCCCAGAGCACAGTCTTACATATAATTACATTAAATCCATACAGCCATCATTGTTACACCAAGTCAATACAGAATCATTGGGATCATTATTTGTATGTCCTACAAACTTTGTCTTTTAAAGCTTTAATAAATACTAGGCAACACTTGGAGCTATCCCTGTCACAATTCCGGGATCAGCTATAGTTGGAACCACTCCTTGTGCGTCAGTATTAGGTGTTCTTTAAGTTTTTTCTTAAACAGGTCACCAGTACTAACATTCTTAAGTCTGTCTGGAAGTTTGTTGTACAGTTTGTAGCCCTGAAATGCAAAGGATGATTTTCCTAGTTGAGTTTTTACTGAGGCCAGATATATATCATGGGCATTTTTTTGTGTTGTATTTGTGTGTAGTCTTTGATGTTATGTCCTTCATATTGTGAATATAGTGGAGTACATTGAGTCTATAAAGTCCTCTAACTGGAAGTATCCTGTTATGGATATAAATATCTGTAGCATGATAGTGTTTGGGTAGATTAAAAGTGTTTCTTAATGCCTTGTTTTGTGCTATTTGCAGGGGTTTAATAACCCTTTATGTTGTCATGCCCCATATGTGACTATGATATTGTAGGTGACTGTATATTAGGGAGAAGTAGATGATCTTTTTGACCTCAATTGGTGCACTGTACAATCGCCTAAGTATACCTGCTGTAGGGAGAATTTTACTTAGGATCATTTCAATATGGGTCTGCCATGTCAAATGTTGGCCAACGTATAATCCTAGATATTTCATAACCTCTACCTTTTTAATTTTCTCACCATTTATTATGATAGGTTGATGTTCATCTAAGGTGAAGTGTTTTAGAGTGAAATATTATATAAGAAGTTTGATTTAGGTTCATCGTAAGCTTGCTAAGTCTAAAGTATTCTTTTAGGGTCTGTAGGTCATGCTGCATGTTGGCAATGGTAGTATGTATATCATTGCAAGATTCGTAAAAGATAGCAGTGTCGTCTGCATACATTTTTATTTTCCCGCGTAATTGCAGTCTGACTATGTCATTAGTGTATACCAAGAATAGAAGAGGTCCTAGGACATTACCTTGAGGCACACCTGTATTTATCTTCTCCTTCTTGCTGTTACAGTCTCCTACTTTAACAAATTGTTGTCTGTTGGCAAGATAATTTCTTATAAGGTTGTTAGCTAGACCTCGGATTCCGCTCAATTCTAGTTTACTAAGGAGTATTTGGTGGTTCACAGTATCAAATGCTTTGCTTAGATCAATAAAAGTCACTGTCGCATACTTTCCTTTATCTATAGTGTGTTGGATTTTATTCACTATGTCAATTGCTGCTAACGAGGTGTTGCTGCCGGGCGGAAGCCATACTGTTCATCGCAGAGGAAGGAAGTACTTTAATAGGAATTGCAGATTCTCTTGTGTAGGACTTGTTCTATTATTTTGTTGATCACAGGTAAAACTGATATTGGTCTGTGGTTATTAACGTCAGTGGCGTCACCACCTTTAAGTACATGTGTTACTCTTGCTACCTTTAGTGCATCAGGATATTCACCAGTGAGCATCATTTTGTTAGCAATTGAGCTTAGCGCTTTGCTTAGTGTGTCAGAGCAATTTTTTATGCACTGGGGGCTTATTAGACCATAGCCTGGGCTAACATATTGATGGCAAGTTTCTGGATTAAACCTTTAACCTCTGTACTGTCTGTAGGTTCCCAGAATAGGCTGTAAGTTGCTTGCTTCAGTGTGCTTAGTTTATTAATGTTATTGCCCAGGTTTATTTCAATTTTAGAAGATAGAGTTAGCCCTATGCTTGTAAAGTGTTCACATAGAGTGTTTGCTATTTTGTTTGGGGTTTGCTGCATGTCACGGGAATTTTGGTTAAAGATTTTTTGTATGGGTTTGGAAGTTTTTACCTTGTATTTATTATCGCACAGTATTTTATTAATGTTCTGCCAGATATTCTTGGGTCTACCCTGACTTTCTTCAAATAGCCTTACCTGGTATGTATTCAAACACTGACGTTTTAATTTAGTGATTTGATTGTTCATGTTTCTTAGAATTTCTTTCAAATTTGTATTATGCCGGTTTTTTGGTATTTTTTATACAGTTTATCTCTATTTTTTACCAGTTCCATGAGTTCAGGTGTTACCCATAGACTAGTGAATATTATATTTGTAATGGTTATGACTTTGGTTGTGGAACATTCCTCAATAGCTTTATCTAGATTACTATATATTGTATTATAGCTGGTGTTAACACTATCCGAGTGTCCCTGATCGATTTCCATACGTTTATTGAAAGTTGTCACTAAGTTTGCAAAATTAATACTTTTCTTTTTGATACTTATACACTGTATTGAAAGGGTGAGATCTACATTTACAAATACAAGGTTATGGTCACTCATAACATTATCTACTGGTGTTATACAGAACATGATCAATTATTGTGCTACTTTCCTCAGTTACTCTGGTTGGATTATTGTTACAGAGCTGGAAGCCATTTGACTGGTAAATTAATTTATAGTGTGTTGCATTAGCAGAGTTGTCATCAATATTTATATTAAAGTCACCCAGTATGAATGTGGGGGTGGATTTGCATTCAGTCATTTCAGTGTCTAGCGAATTTAAAAATGTTTGGTGATTGCACACTGAGAGAAAGAATTGTTTCATTGTACTAAATATATTTGTTTGGGTGATGTTTGCTTCAGCCAAACAATATTTTGTTGGTAAGACCAAGCTTGGAGTCCTCCAAACTAATTTAGTTATTTCCCTCGACCAAATTATTCATTTAAACGCAATTTGTTTGTGCCAAACGTATATTTGGTTACTATAGGACGTCAAAT
>PNEQ01129218.1:0-10920 GCA_003012365.1 Medauroidea extradentata
AAAAAAAAAAAAAAAAAAAAAAAAAAAAAAAAAAAAAAAAAAAAAAAATATGAAAAAAAAAAAAAAAAAAAAAAAAAAAAAAAAAAAAAAAAAAAAAAAAAAAAAAAAAAAATTGGCCAAATTGGTCCAGGCGTTGTTGAGTTATGCGCTTACCAACACATTTTGCGATTCATTTTTATATTGTAGATAGCATGGCACTAGATTAGATGTTTGGAGTGAGAGATTTTGGTCAGCACTTAACATCGAAATCTTTAGCGCTGGTGAAGGGTGATACGAGATGAGTATGGAGCAACGCCGGAACGAAAGGGCAGGGGAAACCGGAGATCCCCGAGAAAACCCGCCGACCAACGGCATCGTCCGGCACGATTCCCACATACGAAAATCCGGGGACCGATCCCGCCGGGAATCGAACCCGGATCACCTTGGTGGGAGGCGAGAGGTCTGACCCCTCGGTCACCGCGGCCCCTGTTTGCCCTGAGGGTTGACATGAAGTGAGGTGCTACAATAGTGGCATCGGAATGAGAGGTGTGCGGGAAACGGGAGATCCACGAGAAAACTCGCCTTGCAGCGATATCGTCTAGCATGATTCCCACATGCGAGAATCCGAAGACCGGCCTAGACGGGAATCAAGCCCGGATTCCCTTGGAGGGAGGCGAGTTCTCTAGCCACTACGTCAACCACGAACTTTACAGATTAATGCAATTAGAGATTATGAGATTTTAAAATGTTAGCTGCAATGGGAGTTTACAATAAGAATATATTGGTCTGTGGACAAACGTAATTTAAAATTTAAATTAGTTACCAACCTAGTTTACCTTTTCGGTATGGTGAGGTGAGATAAATGGGCTTTACGTCTCGCCGACAGTAGATTCATATTAGAATTTAGTGGTTTGTGGACATACGCCGTTGCTCAAGTTTTGCTGATCAAACCTGTGTTGAATGACAAAATACGAAAACGAGCAAGAATAGAACATATATATTTTTATATTTTTTTTTCTTATTCGTTTTCGTATTTTGTCATTCAACACAGGTTTTATCAGCAAAACATGAGCAATGGCGTATGTCCACAAACCACTAAATTCTAACTGTAAACTCCCGTTGCAAAAAAACATTTAAAAATCTCGGTAAATGCATAACAGACGGTGATAAAACTTGACATAGCCACAGGAACTGGGAGACGAATCGGCCATGGCCTTTGATAAGTAACCATCCCAGCATTCGCCTGGGGCGATTTGGGAAACAATGGAAAGCCTAAATTATGACGGCCGGAGCTGGGATTCGATCCTTGGTCCTCTAGAATGCGAGAGGTCGTGTCATACGCACCTACCTCGATCAAGTATAACAACGGTTAGTCCAATTAACCTTTCCTGCGATGCTCAGGTAAAACTCCTGGGCGGGGAGAATACACTCAAAAAGGGGAGGACATGTTTTACATGAGAACAGGGGGCCAACTGAAAGAACGAATCCGGACATCAATATCAAGCTCGGAGTATTGTTTTATTCGTATGAGAACATTTCAGGAGCAGACTTTTAAAACCATACTTGCACACGAAAATCCGAAAATGAGTAAAAAAATATATATTCTGTATACTAAAAACCCGACATGCGCACCTAATCGTGAATCCATGACAAGGACACGACATCTGGTACCCGTTGGAAAGCGTAAAGTTAACGAAAAACTACCTATGACAAGTTTACTACTTTTAAAGACAGACATGTCCACAATGTTGATTCGCAACTATACATGACCATTGAAATCCACCGCGTGGTCCTGCCTTCGGGCAAGGCCACAGTATGAATGAGAGAAGACAAAGTTGGGCTGGCTGCTCGACTAGCCGGCCGCCCTCCGGCCCGAAGAACGGACGATGTGAGGTACGATGAGTGTGGAGCAGCGACGGAATGAGAGAGAGAAAACACGCCTGCCAACGAGGACGTCCGTCACGTTTACCACGTGCGAAAAATCCGGTGTCGAACCCAGCTCGCCTAGGTGAGAGACGAGAGATCTGAGAAAGGACGAAACATGTTTGCCTAGTATGTAATATTGAATGCCATAATTTAATAGTAAAACGAACAATAATAATCCTGTCACATTTAACATTCGTCAGTATCCCAAAATATTACATTTTCCCTGTAAAACTGTATAAAGTGGACGTATCTATTGCCCAGTTTAAAAGGAAAACAACACAAAATTTCCAGTTTTCAGTAAAATGCATACAGAAAGATTTTCCGTTTCGCCGAAAAACTTGTTAATTAACACACTTGGTTGGTGTTGATTTGAAGCAAAAATACTTAAGCAACTGTTTAAGGTGTTTAAACTGTTTATAGTTTGCCTTAGCTGAAGTTATCACACTTTAAATTAAAAGAAATGCAATTCCTACAACTTTACTGGCAATGAGAGTAAAGTGCCACGTTATTAAAACAAGGTAATTTAAGTGTAGTTTTTCTTTTCAAATGAGTAGAGTGCACTTCTGTGTATGAGTTGGTGAGCGAAACTAAAAAAATGCAATTTTTTGAGTTGTTTCCCTTTTGAACTAGGCAATCGATATCTGAGTTGCTCGTCATGTGCACAGTGGCACGTAGGAGAGCCTGCCAACCTTCGGGCGGTATCCAGCATGTCGTGACGAAGAACCGAAAAAGTTTCCCGACGTCGGTTATACCGTTGGGGCTCAAGTTCGCGTGTCTCGAGATCGTTACTGTGGAATGCGGGAACTGTTCCGTCTTCCGACGTCACGGATAATCCGGGTATTTCTGACTACCGAGATGTAGCGCGTCGTAACTAACTCGTGGAAATGAAAGCGACCCATCTACTAGGTCATGCACCATCCACCTCTAAAATAATATTTTTAAAAAACCGTCACAATTTTCTGCAAGAATCGCAATAGTGCACATTCAAACGTTCTATTTTTAACTAATTTAAAACAAATAAACAATTTCACTGTATCAATTCGTAAGAAAGACATTTCGTATTTAAATATCTTTCTGAGTTTTCTATCGTAAATAATTCTTACGTTCATTACTTTAACACTAAATTTTATATTTTCTTGTTACCATTACGAATGATTGCACTTTCATTTGCTATGAAAAAAAAATTTGCACTTTCCGTTAGAATGAAACAAAATCACTTTAATAAAAGAGTGTAATAAAAGTGTTATATTTAGTGATGACAACATGTACTTCATACAACTAATAAAATAACTCATTGGCCAATTACATGATCCCGTTAAAATGTTATTCTGCTTGATATAGTTTCAAATTGTTCGTACTACTAAACATTATCCCTGTTCCTGGAATTCCAGCTTTTGTTCTTATCTTTAACATCAAGTCACATATACATACACTTCGCAAATATTCTTCATCGACCTCCTTACGCATAATTTCACAAAGTCTACACCGACAGTAAATCAGCGGTTGGTTCGTCTCTTTGCATGCATTTATTTTCAGATAAAAATTTTGCAAGAAAGAATTCATTTGGCAATTAATAAGTAGAACTGCACTGTACACTTGGCGGGTTAATAAGTCAAAATCAGGGAATGTAACGGAAGGAAGGTATAGGCGGTTTGCGATAACGTGAGCACTTTTGAATAATAGGTTACTTTTTTCCCCTTCTGCCACATTTTAGTGTAAGCCTACCGTCCTACACAATTAAAAAATACGCTCGTTTACCAGAAAAAACTTGTTAACTATCATCAAAACTTTTATCTGTCTAGGCACTACAACAAGAATGTTGCAAGTGGTCTTAATTTCCCAAATACCTCTTTGCGAAAAAAGGCACACATTTTATGAGCTGATTGTTCTGTGTGAAACTAAAAAAAAAACCTTCGAAGGCCTGACACGTTTTACAAAATATTTTGTACTTTTACAAAAAAAAAAATCTTGGAAATTGGTTGCCAAAAAAATTGAGACTTCGTACTGTTGCTGTATAATGAATAAGAATTTAAGTGTAAATGTACAAAATTTATTTTTAACTAAGCTATACATAAATTTCTGTAACTATACAGACATATTTGTATGTATCCAAACACTGACAAATAAATATTTTAGAAACTAGTTTCCGAAGAATTTTTATTGTAAAACTACAAAAAAAAATTCTTAGTGTGTAAGTAACAAGCAATGTGCTTAAGAAAAAATTTTATGCCAACATACCCTTGAAAACACTGTAGTTTTTTGTGACATGTATGGTTTGGTGATATAACTTACGTCTGGCACAACGTAGCTGTCTGCAGACCAATAATACGCATAAAATATTACAATAGCGGAATTTGTATTGGCTTAGTCAAATAGGGCAAGAGCTTCACGTACAAGCGAAAGCCAGTAATCTTCTGGTAAACTGAACGCGCGCTGAAACCCAGAAAACAGTCACGTTTTCCCGCGATAAACAATAATTTCTAATCAGACTCAAAAGTTAATGTCCAAGGTCGCAATAAAATATATTTTTCCGTTATTGTTCTGCACAAGATGGTCTTCAAAAGTTTATCGTGAACAGCCTATACTCGAGTGCCGCAGCCCCTCTGCGCACGCACAATACCTAAAGTGACGCAGAGAAGAGGCATAAAGGGCGTTTATGAGGGAGCGAGGGCCGACGTCACAGGAAGGAAGGAATGACAAAACCAAGATGGCGGCTCGTAAACCCGCAACATTCGACTACCCCTACGCACCGGTCTTGCCTACCCTTCCTCTTACTTAACCAGGCCTGCAAACATTTAGTCATAAAAATTGCATTCGTATTAATATACACATCTCTAGAATTTTGTACAGCTGTTCATGCTGAGACACTTGTTTGCATGGAATTATTTTCCGTATCAAAGCTGGTTTTGAAATGTTATAGTAATTTATAAATGTGCATGCTAATAATAGCTGTAAAACACTCTTTTTTGTTTCAATTGTGTTAAGTATGCCCCTACTGCGTACGTAGTGTTCCGAACAGCATAAATATTATTGTAGGCTGTTCCCAAGTAACCATGTACAATCTAACGACTCTAAAAACAATAACCTGCTAGTTTACACAACCGATTTCAAAATTCTGTAACCAAGTCTAAAATTTTTACAAAACATTAGCTTAGACGAAAACTTCAATCCATTATACATACTTGTACAATATCTAAACATTTACCTACAATAATTTCCGTCCATGTCAAAAATATTTAATAATTGTAAAGTGAGATTACTTTGCATCTGCAAACACCGAACGTGGTTTTCATGGCAACTGTTAAAGAAACAGCTAACTTTAAAATACACTATTTGCTATTTCTTCATCGCATAACACAAAAACATTTTGCAGGTGCAAAGAAATTTCATTTTAGGGTACTAGGACTACTAAAGTAACAACATAAATTGCGCGCGATACATAAATGAACAATAAAACAGTTTACTATGATCTGCGGACTTACAGATAACCGTAAAATCAAATACGATACAGACTAATACTGGAGAAATCTATGCTAACAATCAAGACAAGAGTGCGAAAAATAACCTAGAGACATGGGGTGGAACTATTGCATATTTTGGTAAACATTTTTAATTAATGCTTTTACTGATCTGTTTACATATATTTTATCATACGTGTACAGCACCTGTGCCGCTGTTTCGGTTTTTAATCTTTTATTTTACGTTGTGGCAATGCTAATTTTAATTTGTTGAGAAAAAAGTTATTTCTACACATTGTTATGTTGATAGAGGAAATCTGAAATTAATACAGTGAAGTGTGTTATCTGTTGGTTTGAGCTGATGGCATGAAGAAACAACTGCACAATCTGTCCAGCTTTGGGTTTCGGCGACCCTTGATTTTCGCGAAAAGATTTATGCGTCAAATTGTTTCACTGCCTTACGTGCACATCTGTAGTTACGCTTCATCGTTATTGGTAGCGAGTATTTGTGGAAAGACGTTTCTCATTTGACTGCTCCAATCAGAATAAGGTTACTGCAGTAAAACGTTCAGACACGCAAGAGTTAAAAACATTCAACCACAGATCAAATCAGCCAGAGAGATGAATCCCGTTAGCATGATTCCCTCCGCCGGCCCTAATGATATAAACAAGGATTCTGCTTAATGGTTCATTACGAATGATGGCAAAACGTTCGCTCAGAAATTCCCAAAAACTTACATTCTAACGTTTTCCTTTTACAGGGTTTCTATACAAACCTTCCAAATTTTGCACAACTAAGAGTTAAGTTATGTGCATTCTGTTTCACACAACTTCCGTACATTTTAACATTTTATACGTTGCCATTTTTGATGCGATATCAGTCGTTATTTTTTTATTATAAAGCGAAATTAAGAAGTCAGTTTTCCCGTACACTGTACACAAAATGTCTAAATAGTAATGGAAGTAATTTTACGATGCACAATATGGGACTCTTGCCATACTTCAGCTCGTAAATAGAGCTAACGTTGAGTATTGTTACCATACAAGCAATTTCAGTATACATTTGACTGGTATATGTCGCTACTGTAAGTTTACAAATTATTTTTACGGTGAAGCTAAGCAAATTTTTCTTATGAATTTGTGACTTACGTCACATCATGTAAACTATCAAAAATTTACTGAAGTTATACGAAACTGAATACAGCACGCAATCGAAAACACAAGCTACTTAATCTTATAAATACTTGCGATTGCTAAAATCGTTAGTGTTTCACGTTAAACCTTGATTGTGCGTCTTTAAAATCGCTGACTATTAAATTCTCAGCACGGATTTGGAGTTTAAATGGAAAGCAACATTAATTAGTTAATGAATTACTACGTGAAAAAAAAATTGTAAAGAGCATTCTTACAAACAAAAGATTTTTTACGTTAAGATGTATGGAGAATATTGTCTTGTGAGACGATTTTCTATAATTTTATTTCAATGCACTGAAGAGCAACATTTTCTCTGGGTTCACTTCGTTCCACTCATAATTTTGTAATTTTTGTTACTTAATAAAGAAATTTTCAAATTTTAATTACATTAATCAATGGAATGTTTTTAAACACTCGGTTCCAATTATCTATTAATTCACCCACAGACCCGAAAACTAATGTTTTGAGTGGAAAAAGTTACCATGCAATGGGACAAAGTAACCCCGGTTCACGGGACTTAATATTTAAAGAGAGGCGTATACATTTGTAATAAAAAAACCTTGAGCTAATATATTTTTAATAACTTTTATCGCAGTAATTTCTTAAGAAATTTTAAAAGAATACCGGTTGAAACAGTTGCCTGTAAAATTGCTCCGTTGAAAAGTATTTTATTTTAATTTGATTCTCAAGTTAAATTTTTGCTAATAAAATAACCTCCAATGTAGAAAATATTCATATTCTAGTTTTAATGGAATAGTCGTGGAATTAACTGAAAATGTATCTTTATAGAAGCATTAGAATACAGTTCGTATTTATGTGTGTATTTTTGTACATAATCAATACTAAGAGGCGTTGTGGTTTACATTAAAGACGAGGGCTAGTTACTATCTTAATTTTTTTTTCAAGTGCTGTATAATTATGTTTTGTTTATTAAGATATAATATGAATATTATTAGATTAATTAAACATGTATAAGTGGTTAGGAATAAAGTGAGCACTCAAAAAAATCCTGCTAAAGTTCTATTTTCAACCAATTCGTATCTTTCCGCTAGTAACGGCTCATGACGGGATATATCTATAATCACAGGACACATCACTTGATGTTTGCGCGTGTAAAATAAATTGTGTAGTCAGTATGAAACGAATTCAGTTTAATAAAAAAATGTATTAATTATATAAAGTACAGTTATGTCTATTTCCATTGATTTTGTTTCTGTGGTGTTGTATTTAAATAGAAAACACACGGAACTATATTGCGTAATTTAGCTATCAATTATACAAGAAGTAAGGGGACTATTTGTAATATATAGAGCCCACGATTTTTGGTGAAAAGAATTCTGTAACAGTTTGTTTCAATGCCTTACGTGCACATCTGCAGTTCTGCTCCATGGTTATTGGCAGAATGTAGGAGTGACTCATTTGACTGTGTCAACAGGAACAAGGTTACTGCGACACCACACGTCTGTGATTTGCGGGTGGAACACTAAGACGCTGAGAGTTAAAAACAGCCAATCACTGAGCGTGAAGTAGAGCTGCATATGTGCACATAAGGCATTGAAACAAACTGCTGCAGAATTCTTTTCACCAAAAATCATGGGTTCTAGTAATATACTGATATTATTCAAAGGGGGATTGATCCCTGTCAGATCGGTTTTACGGCTTTTCTTATAAATCAGGGAATAGACACATTGTTTTACTTTTTTCACGCTGACACGGCATAGTTTATGGTTTCATTCACTTTTTGGAATCTATATGGCGTTGTTAGAGATGATGGTATATTGCGGGAAAAGTTGACTGTTTGCTAGACTCCAATGTAATGTGCTCATAAATGTCCTTTCAATTTTGCTGTTGGCTCTCGTTTGTCTTCGAAGATGTTTGCCCCATTTAACTCAGCCAACGAGAATACCACTGTTTTAACGAAGAACGTCTCTTACTCGTCTTCAAACAAGTTATGGTGTCTCTAAACACGTCAGCCAATAAGAGACAGCGCAGTGACTTGGAGGCTATGCTGGCTCAAATAATTTTCGCGATTTTCCATCATCTCTAGGCATTGTTTCTGTTAACGTTGCGGCCTCTGTAGTCGCTCCCGTAAATAAAGCAATTTTTCCTTTTCAGCTGTTTCCTGTTGCAAAATAATGAATATATTATGGTTCCAGCAATTACAGAAAATCGATTAAGTTTGTATCTATGCCTTGTCGTGACAAAAATTTTGATACATCGACTTGAACAGAAGTTATCGAGAAGAAACAGATAAATCCAAGGTGGTAGGGATCAATACCCCTTAAAATTTAGCGCTCACTTTATCCCGAATGACCTATGTTATTATATTTTAAAGTAAATATTGTCAATGCCTTGAAACAGAAAGTATTAAAGAAAAATCCACCACCATTAGTGATAAGTAGAGGTACGTAAATTTCGCAGATACATTCCAGGTCAGGTTGAACGCCAAAAAAGTATACTTCACTATCACGTCTGTGATTAGTAGGCAGCTGTCACGAAACGCATTTGACTACTGCAAACCAGTAGTAAATAAGGAAATAATTCATAGAGCTATCGCGTGCTACTCGCTTGTAAGGCTGTAAGCCAATGAATAATTGACTGTGTCCAGTGTGTGTACAGTACTGAGAAATCTAGGCTACTGCCAGATGAATCCGCGAAATTGACGTACCTCTAGTGATAAGGGCTCATACGGGTCTCGCCTACCCGCGCGTTAAAGGCCCTGAAACGACGGAGCTGTAAGCGTGACCTTGAAGAGCGCATCAAATGCTGCATCGCCTCAACGAGCCAAGCGCTGAACTAGCGTGCAAGACCCCCGCCAATCCATTCTTACTATGGGACTTTAAGCGGTGACCATATAATTTTATTAATGGAAAGTCTGTGGCAAAATTTAGTGCACGTTTCTGAGTTTCATAGACATCCGGTTAGTACAATTTGAAGTACGGCAGTCTGAAAAGGCTGTTTGTAGTCATGTTGGATGGCTTGTCTGAAGAATGTTACCATTTCATACAATGGTATAATGGGAACATGTGGAATAGTTTCGTAAAAAATACCTTATTTTCGAAGGCGACTCCCTTACAGAGAAATGTTCTCGGCCAATTTAGTTTACAGTATTATCCCCACGACAATCATTCCTTAAGGTGCATCAACAGTTTTGACATTTTATGCTATAAATGTTAATCAACGATACCTGTTTACATTGTTACATAATAAATTACTTCCATATTACATGATATTTGTTGGAAGATAATAAATAACACAATCCTTCATACCTTCCAACAAATGGCAGATAATATGGATACAATTTATGGTTTATCGCGGGAAAACTTGAATGTTTGCTGCATTTCAACACGCGTTCAGCCTAACAGAATATTACTGGCTTGCGCTTGTTCGTGAAGTTGTTGTTCTATTTGACTGAGCCAATAAGAATTCCGCTATTGTAATACGTGATGTTGTGAAGTCCGCTAAGTGGTTTATCACTATATTAAAGGATATCACTATATATGATCAGTTTACCATATGTTGCAAGAAACTGCACCGTTTTCAAGGGTATGTTGGCACAAAACATTTTCGCGATATACCATCATCTCTATTTACAATAAAACAGTGTCAAAAGGTTAAGTAGATAAACACTTAGAACATGGGAAGTGAAAATATCCATACGGCTTCTGAAAAAACCTTGTAGCGGGAATAATATTGTTGGTTATAGACGGTCGTGCGCCATTCCCCAAGACGTGACGCTCAGGTGTGGAGAAGGGCGGGCCCAAGAAACCGACACGAACAACTGTTCACTAACTCCTGAGTCGATAATCATGCAAAACTTTATAATGTGAAATAATCACCGCCTTCAGTTATTGTGTGCCTGACGAAGCAACGTTAAACCTCTACTTTAACTTTTAGATTTTCCTTTACGTGACGACGCTTATAGTGCTGCCGCTTTGTGGTTAACTTTGCACTTTTGGAACCAATCACACAAAAATACCACCTTTCGTAACTCCGTTTATTACAACCAAAAATCTGGCGTGAAACGTTAACTGTTACACTTTGGCAGCCACAGAGGAATCATGCCGCACCATACTGTAACATTTCATTACAGCAGTCATAGTTAAGTTACAGAATATTTAAATTTTGTTAATTTTAGTAAGAACTGAAGTGATATTATTTTTTTTACTGTCTCATTTCACTTGAATTACGCATGACTACAGGTCAGAGGTCAGCGGCAATGTTGATTTTGTAGTGCGTTTGAAGGATACTCAGCAAACTAATATAATAAGCTCAGCAGTGTGTGTGAGACATGCTCAGATATCAACAAACGTAACAATTGCAGCAAGTTACTGAATGAATATTTATTTCTAAAGTTATGTAA
>PNEQ01129218.1:11020-27621 GCA_003012365.1 Medauroidea extradentata
TTATATATATATATATATATATATATATATATATATATATATATATATATATATATATATATATATATATATATTCATGTAATTCTGTCATTCCAACCAATTGGCAATGTAGCAATTTGACTATATTCGCTACTTACCCCAAATAAAAAGCATCTAAACGATACGGATGTAATAATTAGAGTGAAAGTAAACGTATTAAGCTACAGAATGACACTTATGTAATTTCACGTAAAAATTATTTCTGTTAAATAAAATACTGACTGTAGGCTACCGAAATGTTTGCGTATTTTTTAGTAACTACGTTAGAGAAAAAAATGTTTTTACTCGAAATGAAACGGTGTCATCATGTAGCTTAATACATTTACTTTCACTCTTAACTTATTTCATTCGTAACATTTGAATTGTTTTTACTTTGGGTACGTAGCGAATATAGTCAAATCGCTATTTTTACATACACTTGTACGAAAACTATGGAACCGAAAAATATTTTATTTTTGGGAAATTGCTACTAATGTAATGTATGAGTGTTGGACTATGTTTGGCACAATTTTTTTAATTACGCATTTCTTGATGCAGAGCGCCTTTAAAAGTCTCGCCTAGCACAGCGTCAGCAGTAACTTGTTAATTATAAACGCCTACATGGGGTTTGTTTACTGATAACATTTAAAACAATTACACCATACGACAATGTTCCATTTTCTTTACTTACGACCGAGCGAGGTGACATAGTTGTAAAACACTCTATTTGTATTCAGAAAAGCCCGGGGAGTCCCCTTACTGTAATTAATTTTCATAATTTTTTAAGACTTTTTTACTAGTATATGTCAAACAAATTTAATGAGCCCAGCAATAATATGAGATTCTCGAAACGTTATCGGTGAAGCCAGTATTCCAAATTACGTACATTATCGTGTACTCAAGAAATACGCACAGATTTATTTTGTGATGGTATCGACACTGTCAGTATTATACGTCTGTCCAGCGCTTATTAAATTTTATACGGCGACCAAAGTTTCGCAATATTTTCAAAGGTTTCCTTAAAAGGCACTTGAGAGCCTCGGCAAAACTTTCCAAATAATTAATTTCCCCTCTCCACGAAACCGTACTCAGAAAAAAAGATTTAATACGGGCTGCTGCACGTCCGCGTCTTCAGCTAAACGTTGGAGCAACATTTATTTAGTTTTATTACAAAAGTAGCCGGCCGACTGCGGCGTTGCCCGCGTGAAATTATATTATGTAAAAAATAACTCTGGATAAAATATGTGATGAAGGAATTTAAAAGCTAGCGTACTCAATAACAGTGAACTATACATTGTCTTACCTCAGCGTCAAGAGCGCGTGCAATATGTTCGTATGATGTCATAGTAATTCCCATCGCAAAGTCTTGCACGGGAACGAACCCGTTACCCCACACCTCCCACACCACAAACTTTATACAATACCCGAGTGAATGCTTAAAGGCAGGCCGTGATAATTCTTTCGTATGTACAGGCTACAGTCCAAAGCGGTTTTATTCATGAGTAGGTTGGCAAAAAGAATCAACTGTTGAATTATTTCTCCGTGATTATTCTATTTTTTCGGGAGACTGTAACATTTTGCTGCTTTTGACATCCTTAATTTTCGAATTTCTAAATTCCTGAATTTGATTTGTAGATATTTACATAAGCTTCATTCTTATCAAAAAATCATCTCGATACCTCAACGGGTATAAGCGGTACACATGATTATTTAAAAACACATTTTATTTTTTCAACAGCTTTCAAGGACGAATTTCGAAAAATCCTGAAATAGTTTTTGATATTTACGTAAGATTATTTTAAAGCAAAAACCATTTCAATATTTCCATTGGTTTAGGAGATAAGTGGGATCAATTAAAAACATGTTTTATTTTTTAAGAGCTTTCGAAGACGAATTTCGAAAAATTCTAAAAATACTTTTCAGATGTTTACTTAAGCATCGTTTTGAAGAAAAAATCACCTCACTATCTGAAATGGTTCAGGAGAAATCACGGATTAATGAAAAACACATTTTAAGGGTCCCCCTCCTTAATTTTTGAATTTCGCAAAATCGAAAAATTCGCAAATATGAATTTCTTTGGGCGATATTATGAAGTTATTATTGATTATATTATTAATTAATTATAAGTTAATATAACAATTATGTTAGCTTTCCCGGTTAATGAGATATCAGGGATTCTTTGAAAACACATTTCACCCCTTTTCACCCCCTTAATTATCGAATTTCGAAAAATCAATTATTAGTGGGTGCCTACGGGCGAAGGGGAAGCTTCCCTCAAAATTTAATCGTTCTAGGTCCAGCGGTTTGGGCTGTGCGTTGATGAGTGAGTGAGTGAGTGAGTGTGTCAGTCAGGACACTTAATTTTATATTTTAAGATGTCCGAATTCACGTGAAGCCTACTGGTTTAATGGTTAAATAACAACAACCGAGACAACTAACTTTGTATTAATTGCTACTTCACCGTGTCCTTAATTAATGATCATTTCAGCTTTACAATCAGGCTTTGTAACGACCTTTGAAAATTTTGTCTACTGTCATTACCGAAAGACATACAAACAATTTTTAAATAGTACAATATAGTTACAAGTCCACCATGTCACCATTGTTCGTTAAGAGTAAATATAAAGAGCGCGTTTCTAAACTAAGTGATCCACAGTAAACATGTCAAACCGGTGAATAAAATTAAGTGACTAAGTTCGTATACATCCATGGCTTAGTGTGTTTTTCACTTATTCACTCATTTATCACCTTTCTGAACCAACTATACACACACACAAAATTGTACAATTGCAGTACTTCGTCCATAATAACGTTTCTCAATATTTTGAGATGTTACCATTCCACAAATCAATATATATATATATATATATGTGTGTGTGTGTGTGTGTGTGTGTGTGTGTGTGTGTGTGTGTGTGTGTGTTATTGTTACACTTTAAATCAGGGGGTGCTAGACCAACGATGGCGGTCTATGTATATGTGTTAGAACGGCGCCATATTGCATCGCATAACATGCAATGTCCTATGCCAAAGTCTTTTGTTGAAAAGAAAAAAAAAAGTCGTTACCTCCACCACAGCTAAAGTACACAATTCCCTATCTTCGGCTGCAATATGTCAGCCTTTAATTTGGTAATGTAACAAAAGAGCATCGTAACAGTCTAGTTCTTTCATAATGTCTTTGCTTTAAACACACTTGTTGCGTAATATTCAAGAAGCAAATTAATAGTGCGTTTGGTTATGCGATAGCATGCTCTCCTCGCACCCGGAATGTAAAAAATTTCAATTTCCACTCTCAGTATGAGGGACTTCTTGAGCGTAATTTTTAAGTATATCCCAAGTAACTTCCGATGTACGTCCTCAACATGGTATTCTATTTGTAACAAAATAGACCATGCATAAAGTTAATGGAAATTTAAAAATGATGTACTATGTGCCAACGTTAAGCATTTCAGATATCTTATATTTTTTATTGTGCTCTGCGAACTGTCGCGAGGTGATTAGAGACGGTTACGCATAACTTTACATAAGTTCAAGCATTTGGAGAGGAATCGGCCATGGCCTATGTTAAGGAAACCATCCGAGCATACGCATGGCGAGATTCCGGGAAGCTATCTGATATCGAACACTGGTACTCCCGAATGCGAGAACAACGTTTTAACATAGCGCCACTTCGGTTGGCCCAATGATTTTGTAATGCAGATAAGCATTAGTGAGAGACAACTTTAATACATAAAAGATTAATGTACAAAATTAAAGATAAAATTGTTCGTTCCGGTAATAGGAAAAAAGATTACCAAGTGCTTCATATGTTACAGTTAAGATGAATCATCACAATCAGAATTGGAATTACTGTTTTTTATATAGTTTGATTGTTTAGAAACAGATATTTAAAAAGTTTTCCTATCGCCAATGTTGATGATGCAATTAGTCATACTTTGTTTTATAACTATGAATATATTCTCGCTTTTACAGAGTCATCTGGTAAAGCGTATGTGAAAGATGAATTTCTAATATCAAAAGCGTGCATATAATGTCGAAGCGCTATAATATATATATTTTAGTAATATTAATGAAAATATTGTTATGACGTATAAATGGGTATATAAGCGGAGTGATACCCCACCTCAAGAATAATTAAAGAAAAAATTGTGTAATTTGTGAGAAACCGTGCACATTAGTTCGAGAGTGAGGAAAGAATCACTGTGACTATCCTAGAGAGCAGAAATGGGGTCGAATGTCAGTACGCCTTGATCCACGTATTTCATTCACGAGACAGTGAACGGGTCGTTGACCTGGAAGGACTTATTACCTCGCAGAACAGTACAACACGAAACAGGAAGCTTGTAGAGGAAGGAAGCGCGAGACGGAACTACGGGGCGGATGGAAGTTTCGGCGTGTCTGGCGATGCGTGCTCGTGAACGAGATTGAAGTACTTTGAAGCAGAGAGGTCTTCAGATGGTCGTACTCTGCTCCCTCTTCTCTTCACGGACGAAAGCAGAGATAATACTGACATAATCTCCGACCACCCCCCGACCTGCTGCGTGAACAAGAAGACGGGCGAGTACAGTCGTGTGATAATTATATGTGGTGTTCAGAACTGTAGGAACTGCCGGACGTACCGTGATTACGGTACGGTTATACTGAAGAGGTAAATAAAGGTCATCTTTTCAAGCTGTTTTATAGGACAATGTCAAAGGAGAAATCAATAAAATCTTATGCAGAATAATGCAATTGTGGCATGTCGCTAACTGTAGATACAGTTATGAACGCATTTTTTTCAACATTTCGAAGATACCTTGTTAGTATGCTAATTTAAATAGTAAATTTGGTTATATTTATGCTAGTTTGACGACTTGCAGAAAATGAAGTTATCGATGTATCGAAAAAACAGCAAATAGTAGAGCTATCTACCACCTTCTCTTATTAATTTTTTATTTATTTAATATCGTCTTTATTGTAGTAGAGAAGTAGAAGCACCAACCATTTCTTACAATTTACCACTATTACAATACTTCTATATTACAATATGCATAATGTATTACAAAACAAACTACATACACTGGATAATATTCTACAGACACGTTATAAATCAATTTTAATAAGCAGTACAATCTTACACAAAAAAAGAGACAAACAGTGAGTGCAAACAATAAGGAAAATATAATTATAGGTATCGGGTTAATAATAGCAGGCCTACATTACACGAATCCTCATAGTAGCGCGCAACGAAGTCAATGGTTCATATAAATAATATTTTCTTCCATATTTTGATTGATATACATTCGCTTGATGCACAGTAAAATATATATTTAAGAAGCAAAAATTCCTCCCTTCACCCTCGTCGAAACACCCTAACCCCATCCTACGTGAACTGCAAATCTGTCATACAGCAAGGAAAGATCCAGATTCCAGTTGGCTCCGTGCAATGTCGGTCTACGATACTAGGTAAACTTACTCGCGCGAGGCGACAATCATTCTGAAACAACTGCAGCTGTTTTAACACCCTCGCAGTAAAAAAACTTTCGTTGCCACAACACTGAGCCACGAAGAAAAACTATATTTAAAAGTTACAGTAATGCTAACAAAAATTATGTTATTGTTAAGATCATTTATTTGAAATCTTTGTGGTGAAGATAGTTGTGTTTTTAATACGAACGTTATGTTGAAAAAATTATCTTTGCTGCAAATAAACGTATATTATTTTAAAGAAAACTTTTCTAAGACAAAATGTAACACAAAACTCAAGTTATCCACAGTTTATATGTTGTAGGACAAGATTTAATTACCGCAAGCGACATACATTTGCATCAAAGTTACTTTGCAGTGGATCATATTCAAACACAGTTTAGTTGTGCCAAAGAAAGTGTTTTCACAGCGCTCTTAAGGTGGCCGTCTACCCAGACCACAGAGCTGTGTGCATAGCTTCAGCAGATAGACGTTTTTTCGAAAATTACTCAACGTGCATGAGTCGTATCCGCTTATGAATATCATCCGAAGAGCCTATACCCAATCAGAATGATCCATTAATATTTATAGCTTGACTTTTAGTTGTTGGAATTGACTGTTTTTGACGGTTTTTTCCAAGAATTAATATCTTGGCGCAGAATATTAAGAAAAGGTTTAAGCGTGCACAATACACATTTGTCTTTAATACATGATCATTAAATTATGTGGTCACTTCTGAACGTTTCATAGAGGCGAGTTTTCGGTGATAAGACTGCACGCTAGTTCTATGACTTACTTCTAGAAGCTAGCAGTGTGAGGTATGGTGCAATGTTTCGCCCTTGGCACTCCGCAACTATAGCACTCGAACACACAAAACACGTCCAGCAACCCGGCCACCTTAAGGAGGAGGTTTCCTAAATATCGGGTTTTTAATACAAATGTCTCTATAACATAAATACTACCTTAAAAACTGAAAAAGGAAATAACGTAGGTAATAGTAAATGTGCTAGCAATTATTTTTAGATCGTATTTGCTCATAGGTCGTTCGGGATAACGAGAGCATTAAAAATTTAATCTTTCAAAAACACCACTAGCCGTTACCACATATAATTCAAAATTAACTATAGTTGCCTTACTGCGTCTATAGTTGGTAGTGAAATTACGCAATATAGTTCCGAGTATTTTCCTATTTAGTGCAACAATTTTAAAATAAAAAAATCGAAATCAACATAATTGTATTTTATATATATTTAACAAACATTTTCCTGTCAAACTGTACAGATTCCTACTGACAGCAATATTTATCTTACACGCGTAAACATCAAGTGACGTGTCCATAGAGACTAGACATTTGCCGTAGTTTAGCCGTTACGCGCGGAAAGATACGAATTGGCTGAAAATAGAACTTTAGCAAGGCTTTTTTTAATGCTCACTTTATCCTGAACCGCCTTTAAATATATTTACTGTTTTTATCTGAGTAATTGGAGATAAACTAACAGTGGCGTATCGTGGTCGTGTTCCAAGGCATGCGGTACTAAGCAGAGACTATACACAACACTGAGTTGTCTGTAGAACTATTATACTGGTAGAAGCGTGTACTCTCTCAAACCAGTAGTGTGCAAGAGGCAAGTAATGAACTATCCAGTAATTCACCTCGGCCTGCATAACACAACTGCGCCACGTACTCAGAAGGTATAGTCGGAGCTTATATTGCATGCGTTGGAACACGGCCAGGATACGCCAATGTAAACTAAATATTTACTGATTTCAGTCACTAATTGTTGATAACAGTACACTTATGCTTTAAAAAAATCTTCTGTTAAGTAATGGCTTGTGTCACTAATAGCTCTGAATTTCAAAATTAAGACCTAAAATTTATTTGCAAGTAAGAAAACATAACATCAATAAATCTAGGACATTTCCTTATTAAGAGAACTGCTTGGCTTCGGGTATTTTGTTCGCCCGAGACCAAGATTAGCGAAGTGTGCATCGCGCCTCGTGGTAGTCACCAAACCTTTGCACTGGCGTTTGTCTTCTCACATATATCTCGCATCTGAGTAGCACACTTTCCAAACCAGACATACTCACCTTATCCTATTTTACAGGACAGCGAAAAACAGAGACGAAAATGTTGTTCGACATTTTACGCGCACATTGTGGCAACACTGCTCGGATAGTCTCCTTTTGCGCTCCACGTCCAGGTTTCATTTCATGTAATTTACGTCAAGTAAACGTAGAGTCATGTTTGGAACGCTCGGAATTTTAACCTGCACCATAATTAGAGATGATGGTTTATCGCGGGAAAACTTGACTGTCTGCTGGGTTTCAACACACTTTCAGCTTACCAGAACATTACTTACTGGCTTTAGCTTGTACTTGGAGCTGTTACCCTATTTGACTGAACCTATAAGAATCCCGTGATTGTAATATTTATTGTTTGCTATTTATATGCAGACTGCTTAATTGTGTCAGACGTACGATACCCAATCATTAGAGCCACTATTATTTCGCGTATTCGTCTGGTAGCAGCTTAGACATCTCAGTCCTATACACGCACCGGCCACAGTCGAGTATTCATTAGCTTCTTAGTGTACAAGAGGGTATCACGTGAGTTCACAACGATTTATTTCCTTATTCCTTACTGGCTTGTAGTCGTCAAATGTGTATCAAAACAACTGCTGTCCGATCACAGTAATGACAGTGAAGTATACGTTGTTGACGTTCAACCTGGCCTAGAATCAATACGCGAAATAATCGTGCCTCTACCAATCATATATATATTGCAGTTAACTACAGTATTTTCAAGGATATGTTGGCACAAAACATTTTCGCGATATTGATATATCATCATTAGGGACCCTTGTTTTTCGCGAAATGAATTTTGCCTCACTTTGTTTCCGTGCCTTACGTGCACATCTGCAGTTCTGCTTCGAGGTCAGCGATTGAATATTTTAACTGTCGCGAGCCGTTGGATTCTACCGACAAATCACAGCCGTGTGGTTTTGCAGGAAAGTTTTTGTAACTGGCTCAGTCAAATGAGATACGGCTCTTCACACAGACACACTGCTAATAACCATGAAGCAGAATTGCAGACGTGCACGTAAGGCACTGAAGCAGACTGGGGCAAAATTATTTTCGCGAAAAAACAGGGCCCCTAATAATTATCTCTACCCATAGTAAGATACCAGTGTAGCGCAAGAGTGGACTAACTATAGTGCTGTGTTGCCACATTGGGCACGTAAAATGTCATGTTATAACTATAGCCACGATTTTATGGCGAAAAAATTTTTGCAACATTTGGTTTCGATGCGTTATGTGCACACCTGCAGCTCTGCTACATCGTCTGTGGTTGGATGAATTTACTCTCACTTGCCTTGGCAAATTATAGACGTACAGACTCACAATAATCCTATTCTGATTTGTGCAGTCAAATGAGAAACGTGTCTGAACAAAGACACGCTGCCAATAACCTTGAAACAGAACTGCCGATGTGCACGTGAGTCACTGAAACAAAGTGGGGCAAAAATCTTTACGCGACAAAATCGTGGCCCTAGTTATAACATTTTGCCATTAACATTTTATTCTCCAACTAAGCCCAGGATTCACGTGGTACGCTTATTATACGTTTGTTGCTGGACATCCTGTACACATAAAAATGTAATATGTAGAGACCGGAAAAAATTTGCGGGTTCACTGACATGTAGGCTAACCTTCAAGAATATATGTTTACCAAAGGTAACATCAGCTGCTCACTGGCTGTGATGATACCACATGACTGCACCTGAATTTGGTTGCTTATTTATTATTGGCTCTGCGTCCTCCAGGGCCCCGATTAAATATCGCCACCCGCTACTTGCACCGACGCAGAGCAACGCAAGTGCAGAGCAAGTTAAACGGGTCCTCTATGGCATTGCGTGAGTAAAGAATTCCATTTCAACGCAACCAGACGCAACGCAGGTGTCAAATATGCGTTGCACCCATAAAAAGCGTTATTTGATCGGCCCCCTCAGGATGCGTCAACCTATAGTTAGAGACATGAACTTTTTGCGAAAAGAAATTCGCCTCACTTTGTGTCAGTGACTTGTGTGCACGTCTGCAGACTTGCTTCACGGTCAGAGATAGGATGTTTTGACATTCGTGTGTCGTGGGGTTTTACACGCAAATCACAGTCGTGTGGTGTTACAGTAACCTTATTGTGATTGGTACAGTCAAATGAGAAACGTCACAGTTCAAAGGCACGCTGCCAATATATGTGAAGCAGAACTGCAGACGTGCACGTAAGGCACTGGAACAAAGTGGGGCAAAATTCTTTTCGCGAAAAGTTCATGTCTCTACCTATAGTCAACTATAGTCAAGGCCCAATTGTGAAACTGACATGAACTTACAGCTGTTTGAAGTCTAGCATGCGCCCAAAAGTAAACGCGAATTTTTCAGGTCTCTAGTTATATGGCAGGTATTTTACTGTATGCAATTTTAACAGTCAAATTATTGTTGTTGTTATTATTATTATTATTATTATTATTATTATTATTATTATTATTATGAGGTAAGTAAATTTATTTTTCAATTAAAGAAAAACTTGGTAATGTCTAGTTCTGAATGAATACTATGTACGTACGTACCTGGCTTTAAAGGTTAGTAAAATTTCCAGAGGCAACATTTCGTAACTCTACGTCATCCAATAGACAGCAACTGTTCTGTCATTGTTTCGAATGCAAAGTTATAGTAGGGTGGGCATATTTGTTTTGCATAAAAACACTACTTTTTGGCTTGATTTCGAAATATGACAGTTAATTTTATAATTAAATTTGACTGTATAACAAATCATATTCATATATAGAAAATATGTTTAACTCATTTTCGAATTTCGTGGACATGTCTGCGTTTGAAAGTTTGGTTCTTATTTATGACACATTCAGTAGTGACAAATTTAATTCTATCGTGAAATTTTAAAGATGATTGCGTGTTATACACTCAGACACATTATTTTTTGTTTAAAATGTTTTGAACCAAGTCGTTTATACCTAAAGATAATCTCAAGAACTCATATCTTCACCACTTTCAGTCACGATATAAAAGGGTCTGGAGAGTAACAGAAGACCTTAAATACGTATACACACGTGTAACGTTCTCTGAATTCTATTCCCAAATTGACGTCACTCACGGCCATCGAATGGTTTCCGAATAGATTTAAATTTGTCGAAGCTCTATTTTCCGTTCGGCGAGCTGGGCCGACGATCGCCTAACAGGGTTTCCCGCGTCTGAAGAACACAAACAAGATAATAAGGGCGATACTGGCAAGCATATCAAGTGCTTCGCCATGTCTTTCCACCGCGCTGTAGGTTTACTGATTTTCCTGTAAGATTTCAAGCGGTGACCTTGCAATTTTATCCGATGCAACTCTACAAGCGAAGTCCAACGCACGTATATATTATATATTCGCTTATATCTAGTTGTTACATTTTGAGACGCTCTGGAAAAGCAGTTTTTATGATATTAAGAAGAGAAGGGACTCGTAAAATATATTTGTAACACGCGCGCTGTTTTTGAAGGTACGTAGGATTATATCTTCATATTGAGCGTTTTTCCTTCCGTAAGGAAATATTTTAAAAGCATTTCAAACGTTTCCTAAGTAAGGAGAATAGTGCACGGCCATCTTTAATATACAGTATTTTCTCCTCTAAAAGCATTCCTGAACACGTATTAACATTTTTGACTTCTTACGACGTATATTAACATTTAGAGTATTAAATATGAAAAATATCCACAGGCCTTTTGATAACCTTGTAACGGGAAAAAATACTGATATTTACAGACGGTCGCACACCGTTCTCATAAAAAAGTTTTTTTTTTTTTTTACCATGGTATGCCAAAAATCTTTAATCGACATCTGACGTGGGCATCTATACCTGACGTTATGTTAGGACACAAACATTGTGTGAGTGACAAAAATGTTATTTCGAGCTGTACCGTGAATCGAACTGCGCTGACTGGCAACACTCAAGCAGAAAATAGACTTGGAGCATCCCCATTCGCTTGAATTAATGTTCGCGCTTCTCTTGCTCGCTGTTAGGCGTGCTATTTTGAACTCAACCTTTGAAAACAAAAATTCCCTTCTAGTTACTGCAGACACGCAAAAAAATCCCTTCCAGTTATTGCTGCTACACGAAGACTACTCAACACACGCTCAGTTTAGATTATAAGAAAAGAAGCGTTTTCACGATTAAAATTCTTGATAACAACATTAAAGTGTCACCGTGCATAAAATAATAAAAGAACACATGCTTGCTATTTGAACTTGCTAACACAGGGCAAAGTCTTGGGATGGCTGGCTTGTCGACTTAACGGGAGTTGAGAATGATTAAAATATTTCTGTTTTCTTGAGATTCTTCCCAAGTGGGCAAAGACTTGACATTTTAAATTACACTTGTTGTGAAAAATTTACCTCTTGCGAGCTAAAATTTACTGAGTGATTAAATACCATACCGTGTTTAAAATAAAATAATTCTTGTTGCACGCTACTGGTTGAACACGAGACACGTCGAACTGGAGATCAATTTATTCTTTCAATATAAAACAGAATATAAAACATTCAAGGAAGACATTTACGTAGTATGCCTTACACCCGTGCGAAAACGTCGCGATTATTTCCTAACGATAACCGTTACAGTCTTGACATGGTAAAATAGTAAATTGTCAATACTGCCTTAAAAGGCATAATATTAAAAGAACATAATTTGCTTACCACTCAGCATTACACTTTAACAGTACACAGTAAAAAAATGTGTACTTTTACAAAAAGGTTATTTTTTTTTTTGGAAACCAGTTTCCAAAACAATTTTTTGTAACACTACGAAAATATTTTGTAAAATTTACAAAAATCTTGTACATTTACAAATTTCTTTGTATATTTACAAACATTTCTGTAAATCTAGAAACAAATTTTGTAGATTTACAGCTACTACCTGGTTCATTTTACAATAATTGCTTGTAGTGTTACGATTTTTTTTTTTGAAACCCGTTTCCAAAAAAAAAAAAAAAAAAAAATTGTGAAAGTACGAAATGTTTTGTCAAATGTGGAAGGTCTCGTAGGTTTATTTTGTTTCAATTCAAAAAATCTACTCATTAGCATTATTTTACTAGTTCCCAAGGTGTTTACGATATTTGTAACCACTTTAAAAGGTTTCTGACATCTTACTTTTACTATCTAACTGATAATGTTCTGATATTACGTTACAAGAATTTCTTTGTACATGTACAATTACTTTTTACTGTGTAGTGAAATGTTAATCACGTTGTTCCACTGAGTAGCAGCTGGTGGACAAACGGTTGGGGTTTGAGTGTGCACATGACAATACATTCTAACATGCAGGTCACTGAATCCTCGAAATTTTCCGGCCCCTATCTATCTATGTTTAAGGTAGTTATATGTTTTAACGTTACACAGAGGTTGGTAATGAAGAAAACTACTTATTTCTCCGAAGTATCATTCTACTAAGAATTATTTTAGTCATTAAGGACATTGCATACTGAGAAGCCCTTGCTTGAGCAATGATTAAGGATTTACAAGTTTAATCATACTTGATGGGGCAAAGTCATTTTCAATGGTATCACTTCCTGACAAAATCATTTCCAACACTGAGAAGAGAATAATATTGCTACGGGAATATAATATGGGCAAAATTTGCGAGTATATGTTTTAAAGTGTATTTCTTGGAGCAAAAATGCTTGTTTGTTCGCAGTTTTCATGCCATTGAAAACTCAACAAAAAAGATAGCATCGTAATGTAAAAGTATTAGTGATGGTATATATGTTGGTTTGACAGGTACTGAGTCTTACCGAGTATTATTGGGGATCTGAATTACAAACAATGTTAACTCAAAAATTTAAGAATTATCAAAAAAAATAATATTTTTCTGTGTGTATTTATTTCTGTCTGAAATATGTTACTAACTAAACTAAAATTATTGTATTTTAACTAGTATTACGTTTAAGATAACTATAAATGCACACGAAAAAGATATTATATTTTATTGCTATTTCTTAAATTTTGGCGTTAGCATGGTTTGAAATTCAGGTCTCCAATTTAAAAAGCAATATTTATATTTGCTCTCGTCAGAACTCCCAGGTAGGCAGAACTCTCAATATGAAATTCCTAAGACACGGTCATGTCATATATAACGTTGTTTTCCTTTTTATTTGTTCGAGATTTTAGATAGATTTGCTTAAAAATATTACATTAGGTACAGGTAATTACCATACCTCACACACTTAATGCATAAACAAAATAGTTAAGTATAATAACAACAAATCAGGCAAGTTCACATAAAATTTATGATAACTGTAATTTATCACAGTTTATTTTAAACAGAAAAAAACTCTTAGTAATAATTAATGACGAAAATGTTAGCACAGTCGCAAAATGTAATGTTTCTATTAAGAGACAATGTCAGCTAATTTTCTTTTGACTCTGCAGTCATAAGTGAGAGTGAGAGATTTTGGTCAGCGCATTAGGTCTCAGGTGCTGGTGGGATGTGACATGAGATGGGTATGGAGCAGCGCCGGAATTTGGGGACGGGACTGGGGAAACGGGAGATCCCCGAGAAAACCCACCGACCAATGGCGTCCTCGGGGATCGACCCCGCCGGGAATTGAGCCCGGACCGTCTTGGTGGGAGGCGAATGATGAGAATATTCGGCCACTGCATTAAAAGTGACACAAGATCTTATCACATGGTTTGTTGCTACATGTATGATTGGGTGATATGCGTCTGACACAACGTGTCTACAGACCAATAGAAGGCATCAAATATTACAACAGTGGGATTAGTAGGATTCTTATTGGCTCAGTCAAATAGCGCAACAGCAACGTACAATCGAGAGCCAGTAGTCTTTTCATAAGCTGAACGTACGTTTAAACATAGCAAATAGTCAAGTTTTCCAGCTATAAACCATCATTAGGGACGGGAATTTTTGGTGAAAAGATTTTTGCCGCACTTTGTTTCAGTGCCTTACGTGCATGCCTGCAGTTCAACTTCATGTCTATTGACAAGAGTCTTCTGTGTTGAGTTGTTATTCATTAGACTGTGTCAATCAGTACACGGATAACTGCGACACATCACGTTTGTGATTTGCGGGTTAAACCTCAAGACGCTGGGTGTTACGGCATTCAATCACTGACCACAAAGCCGAGATTCAGGTGCGCACGTAAGGCACTGAAACAAAGTGCTGCAAAAATCTCTTCGCGAAATTTCCTGTCTCTAACCATCATCTCCAACAATGCCACAGACTACATATCACACTCGAAATTACGTGGCGGCTCGTTTACAGGCAAACTTCGCCGCGTATTGGCTGCCAGAGGCTGCTATCAGCCCCGTGTCTGTTTGGCTCCTGCATGTTACGGCAGGATTCCTATTGGCATGGCTGCCGACTATAAGGGCACTCGCCTTACGCTGGTTGGTGGCAGGCGTTTCCACTGTGTTGCTGGCAAGCAGAGCCATTTTGCTGGCGTGTGTGACTGAATTCGCCGTCCTACCCGCTATTTTACTTCTGTATTCCTAAATATTCTGTGACAATTTATGTGACAGAATGTGCGGCCGGCACTTCCAAGTTAGATTGGGGGTAAAAACGAGGGAGGGAAGCTAATAAAATTTTCCAAGTGAAGGGTAGTGAGTGGTGTTATTTTTCTTGAGGCTTAGTGGTCGGAGCAGGGTGGATAGTCAGATCACGATCCTCGTGGCTATGAAGCGCAAAGTGTGGTCGGGATAAACTCCTCACGACGATGGTATTGTTGGTGTTAGAGCGGGGGGAGGCATAAAGGAAGCCACGCGCCCAAGCAACGGGTAAGAAATACCGGCTGAAGCAGGCGTGCGTCACAGGGTTGCCAACAATGACATTCAAAAAGTCACTAGGGACACTGCTTCAAGCCGTTAAAAATTCTCTGAAATATCCTTATAAGTTTATATTAGTCAATATTTATTTAATTTAGAATGTTAAATTAATAAGAAAAAATCAATAACAAGTAACAACAGTCGGAAGAAAACACTTTTGACGAATCAGCACCTGCTACCTTCGAAAACTTCAATTTTTGCTCTGAGTTCCATACAATGAGATTTATTAAAATTTTCGATCTGACAAAGCACAGATACTACCTTCTTAAGAGTTTCCAAATTGTCACACCTTCACTACCGTTCTTAGTTTTTGACTAACAACCTTCCGGGGGTTGAATGTCATTTTTTTCTACGGATGGTCACAGGTAATATTATAAGCAATAGTAGTCGAGCAATGTAAGAAACTATTCCTTCTGCCTTGTCGAAGCATAAAACATTGTAGAAAACTCGTAGACCAAATTAAATACAGAAGTTCTACAATTCCAAAATTGCGGATAGTGATCCTACTTAGGCCACGGGCTCATATTTATCACAGGTTTCTATTTTATCCTATAACGGATCAGATATAGGTAAAAGGCCAATAAAAATTGGGATACGTAGATATTTGAGATATTTGAACACGGAGAATATTTTAGCGATATACATTTTGTTGTAACTCGCCATTATATAGCGCTGCAGCACATATCAGCTTATATACCTAGCTTTAGCTCATGGCGTTTATGGCATAGAGGAGGGGTTTCGCAACACATACATATGCATATATATGTATGTGTGTATATATACAGACACACACACACATATATATGTGTGTGTGTATACAAACATATGTCTATATACATTTGTGTGTGTAGTTTTGAAATAATTAGTTTACGTAGTAAAGACAATTTTCAACACAGCTATGAGATGGTTTTTATGTATCGGATTAGCTCCCTATTATGATTTTAAAAAATGAATCATCCTAAAAAACAACCTAAACGAATCAGTCATTTGGGAAACCGCACAAGTCAATTTTCTACCTAAATGAGTTAATTGTGGATGATAATAGTTGCACATAGGTAAATACACGTGTTATTAAACCACGTCAAGCATCATTTGCGAATTTAGCAAGTCACTGGAGTTCATTTGAGAAACACCATACATCACTGACTGCCTCTGTAAAAAATTATAACATCCACGTCTTATTCTCGTAGAAAATTGACTTATGTTGTTTCTCAAATGACTGATTCAAATAGGAACCCAGTGCCTTAACATG